>JAYMFT010155363.1:0-12533 GCA_038088735.1 Panulirus argus
GTCGTACCGTCGTGTTCAAGGGTCGTACCGTCGTGCTTAAGGGTCGTACCGTCGTGCTTAAGGGTCGTACCGTCGTGCTTAAGGGTCGTACTGTCGTGCTTAAGGGGCTCAATTTTCTCCAGAAGCCTCCGTCAAAAAAAAACAATGCCGAGCTTGAGTTATCGTTCACCTTGCTGGCTCGACAAGCAATAGCTGTGCGAGAATTCAGGCTCAAGGACCCAGTAAACTGAAGCTGGTGTGGCCCATGCCAGTGCGGCCTATGCTAGTGTGTGGCCCGGCTGGCGTGGTTTGGCAGGTGCAGAGTACCGCTGGTGTGGCCCCGGCTGCTATGGTCCAGCTTGAGTGGCCTCATTGGTGTGGCCCAGCTCCGCTGATGTGGCCCCTGGCGGTGTGGCCCAAATGGTTTAGTCCAGCTGGTGTGTGTTTGTCCGGCCGGGGTGGGGCAGATAGTGTGGCCCGGTTCGTCTCTCAACTTTTTCATATCCAAACATTCTCCTCTAAAACTACTGGGCCACTCTGAACCAGACCTGGTCCTCACCAAGATGGTCCGTTTTCAGAATTGGGTCCTGTGGTCCAAACCACCAACCAGGATGGCCTCTGTCACTTGGAACTGAAATTCCTTCGAGTACCAAAACTATTTTCATTTCATTTTACATCAAAAATGGCTCAACTTTCAACTACAGCAAAAAGAAAAAAAAATTAATGATTCATTTAACGTATAACGTCTTTCGTCAAAAAAAAAAAATTACGTAAGAATCTCCTCTGAAACCAATGGGACCAAATCTGTGACCAAATTTTTGGCAACGGGTGATCCTCCTGTGGTGGTTCCCCCTTTTCACGTTCGTGGTCCCATACGGTCCAGTTGCTGCTAAGAATAGAAACTCCCTGGCTCTTTTTGTGGCAGATTTGTATCAAATGTGAAAAAGCGGCTGCGTGACTACGAGTTGTTTAAAATAAGTCAGTTTTTTTTTATATTCTGTCTCTCTGAAATGTGTAGTTTCAAATTTCTTCCCTCGATTATGCACGCTGGTTATAAGCACCACATAACAGGGCAGCGTCACAGCTGTATCTTCTTTATATTTGCATGTGATCCAATGAAACGGGTGTACGTCTGTTTGTTGCAAGCGTTACAGGGTCAAGAATCGACCAGACGAGTTCAACCAAGACGCCCCAAAACCCGGCTGATGACTTCTGTTCCCAAGTGGGACTTCGACTTCCGAGTAAGTGTCGCCACTGCAGCATCAGGCCCGTCGGGGATGATCCTATTTCTCCTGCCCTGTCGTACGTGGCCGGCCGAAGAGGAGGGCATGCATATCTAGCTACTTTCCCCCGCAACTCCTTCATGGAGTTGGGTGACATACACCAAACCTCAAACTCCATTTTCTGCGTCTCTCTGACCATGCGAAAACGGGACGAGCGACTTGACTTCAAGCGGGTGAAGCCCCCGTGGCGCTATACTCCGAACTCGGGCTCTCTGAATAACGTAACCTAATGGCCACATTATTCATTCTGAATGCATTTCCTTCATGGAGGGGGGGATGGCGCGAAACATCTGGGTGCACATCCATCCGTTCGGCGGAGCACAGCGGGCGAGGGAGCAAAGGAGAGGAAATGCACCGGATCCTTATTTGTGATAATACAGTAGGAGCTGTAGTAACGGCGGAGGCAGGAGTTCCTACATACAAATTCCGTCATATTTAATATATTCCGTACATAACCCCCTTTTTTTTTTCTTTCTTTCTTGCTATGATCACGAAGTTGCTAAATCTATCTCTTCCCCTCCCTGCTATAACCACGAAGTTGTTGCATCCATCTTTTCCTCTTCCTGCTATGACCACGAAGTTGTTGCATTTATCTTTTCCCTTCCCAGCATGAAGCCGACCGCTACTGGACGTCGGCTCTGGTCGAGCTCAGACAAACAACCGGGGAGAACTGAACTTGCCGCGGAAATCCCAACAACTTCTTTCTCGTTCTGAAATATGGTTCGAAGTTTAGCAATACCTTTCTTTTATCCTCCCCACTTGCACCAACAACTCCTCCCTTCCCCCCCCCCCTGCCGCCCTCTACCACCCCTTCGACAACCCTCCCTCAACAACTCCCTCCAATGACTCCTCCCCTCTTTACCCCCTCCCTTCCCCCCCCCCACAACAATAACAACAACTCCCCCATAATAAAAAAAAAAAAAAAACGAAAATCCTCTCGTGGAAATACTGCTCGTCATATCTCATTCAGAATTCAGAATGTGTCGCCGCGAGCCATAAAATACTGTCTTGTTTTAAAGCTGTTGAAATATCTTACGGCTACACGGCCTGAAAATCCGCAAAAGCCTAAGATTTACGCATCTATCTTAAGTTTATATATTGGGGGCACATAAATAAAATATAAAAAAAAAAAAGACTGCGGTAGATCTTACAACTCCTATAGAACGTGTTACTACCCAAACCGAAACAAGATATAACAAATATTTGTCCAACGTTACAAACACAGTTTCAACATATCGCAAGACCCCTCGTGCTCTCACCATGCAACTACCACGGTGAAGGCACTTAGTAACTGCTCAATTGCCCCGCAGAAACATAGCACATTACGATCCTTGGTCCCGACCGGTAGATGAGGCTGGCTTCCTGAGAGCTGCGGGAGCCCCACATTAGACCAGAATGGACTCCCGGGGCAAGGAAAGCACATCTGCTTGTCTGTGACATCGCGAAAATAATATCTGCTACGGAGATCAGCTCTTCGACTGGTTTCAGGAACACCAGACGCCGGCCTGGGGTTACTAAGCACGTCTCCAGTCCACCCGAGGAGAGAGAATTTTAAACAGACGGGCAACTGGCCCCCTTAGGAACGCCACGCGCCGCTTCTAAGGTTAGGCTCCAGCCTGGGTAGTGCCGGCACGAGTCCTTGAGGAGAGGGAGAGAATATTACCCAGAGAGGCAACTGGCCCCCGGGAACACCCGGACGCCTCCCGGGGGAGGTATCTGGTCTCGGTAGTACCAGCGCTCGTCCCCCCCCCAAGGCTCGTTCGCTAAGTGGTCGCCCCCAGTGCCGGATACTGGAAGGCTTCTTTCTTCTTTAAAACTTATTTCGGGCAGTAAGGATGCGTCCGTGCGCGTATAAGGTAAGTGTGTGTGTGTGTGTGTGTCTGCGTAATTGCCTACTTGTCAAGATAAACCTAACACACTCGTGGGTTTACAGTGCTATACTTGGCCTTTGGACTGACGCAGTGATGTTCGTTATAGCTTCCTTCGTCCCAAAGATGATTTCGCACTATAAATTCATCTTCCCTTTTGTGGAGTAAAAACACGATCCTCTTTTTCGAAATTCCTGTCCTAACATGGAAAAAAAAAAAACGACATTTTGATAAAGAAAAATATACTTCGATGAGCGTAATTTTCACCCGTTCATTTTTCGATTTTGCATCTGAATTGTTATTACCACGTTATGAATATTTGTGGAGATTATATATACACATACCATCGCATAGTAAAATGAGTCGATACCTTTGAAAAAAAACACTAGAAATATCTCATGAATATTCCCTCGCGTATAATGAATACATGCTATTCGGGAAGATGGAAGATCATCGAACACTTCAGTAAATTCTCCGATTCGTTTCGTAAATCAATTCGTGACGGACACGAATAAATAGGGTAAAATAAAGATCAGAGTAAGGTCAGTAAAGACGCAATCAGAAGATAGTTCTCCATTACGAGAACTTGCCGCGGGCACAGCTCCCTGCTGGCGTGATCCTTTTGTCCCCTTTGAGCGTGAGGGGTACGCCCTCTGAGCACGGAAGTTACGACCCTTGAGCGCGAGCATTCGTCGCTTGAGCACGAGGCTGGGACCCCTTTAAGTACGGGGACACGGCACTTGGAGCACGAAGGTGCGACACTTTATTAAGCACGACTGAACGAGTCTTAGATACGACTCTTTTTCGTCTCTTGTGTGTGATGGCCTGACCTCTGACACCTGTCCTAGCCTTAGTAAAAGCAAGTTTTATACTACTTTTTTTTTTTCACTGAAAGATTGCGTCTTTTACTGTCGACGCAGCGGACAGAAGCAGTGCCTTTTCCTCCATCCCTAACATCACTGTCTTGCTTCTGCAGTGAGAAAATACTTAACGCAACGTCGGGAGCATAAAAGATAAAACAACAAGTATGTCGTACATACGGAGAGGAGTTTTTCCCGTCTCTCTCTTTCTTTTTTCCTGGGAAAATTAGAGGCTCGGCGTCGGCTTTGACACAGTTCCTCCCCTCTAACGAGACATTCAGTACGCGGTATACCCGTTACTGAACCATCTCTCGATACCAGCTAAGTCATCCTCTCTCTCTTTCTCTCTCTCTCTCTCTCTCTCTGGCAAGGGAGAGAGAGAGAGAGAGATACGCTGAACCACTTCTGAGAGAGAGAGCCCCGCCTCGAGTGGGATGTCTCCCCCTCTTTTATCGTGTGAAAGGCACCTGAAATGTTTCCAGGAAGGATTTCAAGTGGCGGGATTCTCTTCAGAAGTTTACAAGCCACGGAAGTATAAAGGTATGTAACGGGCGTCAAAAATTGCGTATTCGGCGAATGTTCCATTCAAGGGAAGTGGATGAATGTCGCGTAGCGTTGGAGGCGTATCGATCTGTCTTGTATTTTTTGAGTTTTCTTTCGGGTCGGGACAGCGTCGTCACCGCCGGCTTGAGGACTGGACTGAGCCCTTCCCAAAGCGAGTCCTCCTCCTCCTCCTCCTCCTCCTTGGACGACATCAAGCGACAAGGCACCACCTCACCTCTACCACCAATGATCCTGAACTTGAGCTCTTCTTCTAGCCGTTTCTAATACAATCTGTGGTGACCGATCCTGCCTTCCCTGCCCCTGCCCCATGCCGTACCTCCCATGCGCGGTGTACCCACAAGCAGGCGGAGTCCGGTAACGCCTGTATACAAATATGTACACACACACACATATACACGCATATGATAGTCATAATACGTATTTTCATGCTTCTAATTGCATTCGACTTTTTATTCAAAAAGGCAGTTAGAATCAAACACGTTATGAAGCACATTTCATTTGCACAGTTATTGGTAATAACCTGATATGAAGAGCCCTTTACCCACCAGTGTGGCACGGCCCTCACCATCACCCAACAGAGTGGTATAGAAAATCTCTGTATCAACCACCAGTAAAAGGCACAGGCTGCACAATCACCCACGAGTGCAGCACGGGCCTCACCATCGCCCACCAGTGCGGCACAGGCCTTATCATCACCCACCAGACGGGCAGAGACCTCACCATCACCCACCATCGCGGCAAGGGGCGTTCACCACCGGCGCCCGGCTCATCTGTCGCGTTACGGGAACCAACTACCGCCAACATCCCACCGTCGCCCGTGCTCCACGACGGCAGCAGGCGACCCTCCCGGCCCACAGGTCGTGTATAAGAAGGCCAGTGCAGAGCGAGCGGCAGTTCGGGAGGAGACGTCCACCCATCACCCTACAAACTGCCTCGTGAAGTCTAGCCGACCACAAAGCATTTCGACCCAGCCTGATTCCAGCACGTTTATCAGATGTTCCTTTGTTTGGCAAGTCTGTCGGGGATGGCTCCTTCGTCGGGTGTGTTTGCCAGGTACGGGCGTTTCCCCGGGTACGTCTGTCACGCATGTCTCTTCAACAATGACGGTTAGGTGAGTATGTCGAGTATGTTCGTGTTTTATGTCTTTTTCATGTATTTTTATCCGTCAGATGAACGTGTCCGGCATCCCCCGGATACACCAAGAAACAGCCCCCCCAAGACTAAGACCAACGAGCGAAATGTAACCATGAGTAAACATGGGTAACCAAAACCCCTTGTCTTTCTGACGGGATCGTCACGCGACGACCATTTCTCTCCAATCATCGTGGAGATTGCCGTTTCGTGTGTGTGTGTGTGTGTGTGTCTTGTACCGGCGATGACATGCTCGGGCACTAACGCTGGCGTCGGAATTTTCATCGGCATTTGAACTTGTGACAATCCCCACATAACCCCCTGACCTTACCTCTTTCCATCAGGCGCTGTGAGGTGGCCCTCAGCACCAACCCCTCACCTCTCCGTCTTCCCCTCAAGTCTCCTCTTCAGTCGTACGCTCCCCACTGCCTTTGTGTCTTTCCTCAAATCTCTCTATCAGGGTCCCACCTATCCCCTAAGGTTCCTCACTCTCCATCCTTCTTCCCTTCTCGTTCCTCTTTCTCCCTTCCTTTCTCATTCCTCCTCACCCTTCACCTCTCCCTAACCAGTCTCTCTCTCTCTCTCTCCCTGTCTCGGCTCTTCTTCGCCACAGCTGTTCCTGGAAGTCTTCCCCCTCCTCACTTCCCTAGACTTCCGAGCCCCTCGTCAATGTCACCCTCAACCGTAATTTACAGCCGTCCGCTGCAGTCGGCCGCTGCTACAAGATCCGGCCACAGTGCCTTTGTGATAAGGATCACTCCATACACACACACACACACACACTAAACCTTCCTTCTCTCTTTACTTCCTTCTTTACTTTACCTCCTTCAGCCGCTGTAGAGCTCTGAAGAGTCGTGCCGTAAAAACAAACAAACTGTAGCTTTCTCACAACTACACGAGGGAGTAGTCAAAGACACGAAATATCTATTGTAGTTGTATCTATGCAATTTTTCATGACGTATGAAACTTGTACTTTTCATGACGTATGAAACTTGTACAAGTCATTATCTCATGCACTAACGTTATGAAATGCGAGAGAGAACTGTGAATTCCTTAGGTTTGACAAGTGATAAAAGACGTTTCTTTAATATGAGGTATTACAGGGCTGGAAATGTTAACAGGATGGAAATTAGAAACGGAATGACATAGCCACAGAGCAATCGTGATATATATTCTAACCGAGTTGAACTCTTTTTCTTTTCAAATATTTGACATTGAGCTGATAAAACACAGCATGCGACCAGTGTCCTCCCGCAATAGACAGGCTTTCCTCGGCAAACCGGATCCGGCTCGGCTTCCCCGGCTGACCACATTCCGGTCGGCTTCCCCGGCTGACCATTTGCTCGCCACAAAATATCTCAGAAAACCATGGACAACTACCACGTTGTGATAAAGCAGTAACAAAAGGCAAACCTACTCGATATAAATGCTGACTTGTGTTTGTATTTGGTCCATAGAGTTACTGAGATATCGCTGCAGACGTTAGAAAGGAGAAAAATTTGGTACGTTTGCCATAACTCTGCTACCTCAGCAAAGGTTTCTCGCCATGTTTTATGAGTCTGTTTGGTAGAAAAACAGACAAAAGTGAATGTTAGGAAAATGTCGAGGCTAAAATGTGTGTCCAAGCTCGAAGACTTTATTTTTTCCATGCATAATTGCGCTACACCTATGGACTGTCTTGGCCTTCTGTACCAACAGGGTCTGTGGCACCAAAATCATTCGTATTATTGTGAAAATTCCTAACTATGCCAGGAAAATTGGAATCTCAAGCAAGGCTGGTCTATACGCAATCTGTCGTAGGGATGTCAGTGCATTCACTTCAATGGTCTCTCCTCTCTAAGAACAGAGTACCACCTACTGCTTTATCTTACAAGGTTGTTTGAAAGCTATACGCAAACACACACACGATAAAGGGAGGGGGAAAAATATATATAGTGCCCGATCTGTGTTGGGTGAAGATAAGTCTGATCTGCCCGGGGCCCTCAGCGCCCCCAGCCGACATGGATCGTCTTATCAGGCGGCTTCTGGCGGTGTCGCCAGCCTTTGCGACACGCGGTAAATAATGTGTCCTTATCACCAGCGGCTCATTGGTGAGGACGATGAGGCTGGAGGAGGAGGATGCGAGTGATGGTGATGGAAGGGGGAAGATGTGAGGGACGATGAGGCAAGAGGAAGACGTGAGGAATGGTGAGGCCAGGGGCAGGTGTGAGTGATTGCAAAAGGAAGAAATGACTATTCTAAAGTAATCCTTAAATTCGTTCGTGAGATTAATGTGGAGGTTGGCTGCACAGGTGTTTGGGAGCAGTGCCACAGGCAGTGAAACGCAGCCCGGAGTAATAACTCACTGCTGATGGAGAGCCAGGAACCAGGGTAATGAAACGTGCATGCGTTATAATGGAATGGTAATTACGCTCGGGGGTTTGTGTTATGTGTAATTATATAATAATTGAATGACTGCAATCCTGGGAGACGTGGTGCTACTGCTGAGGTGCGTGCGTGCGTGTGTGTGTGTGTGTGTGTGTGCGTGCGCGAGGGGGTACATGGACGACCCCCAACACAAACACGACCACCTCCCTGCCCTCAGTCGTACGCCACCTTCCTCTGAACCACCTCTGGTCGTGGTGGGAGGAACACGACCTCCTTCCCACGCAAGAACGACCAGCCCCCCCCCCCCCACCCCCCAAGCCCTCAGCCGCGTTCCACCCTCGCCTGGAACTACCGTGGTTCGAAATCCAATTTGTCCCTCCTGGACGACGACTTGATGATGACTGACACCGCCTGGGTTCGGATCCTGGGCGCGGCAGTCGGCCCACGCCCAAACCCGGGTGTTCATCTTCCCCCCTCGGGACCGGTCGATAAGTGGGTGCCTGGGTTAGGCTAGAGAGAGAGAGAGAGAGAGAGAGAGAGAGAGATTTGACACAAATACATAAAAATACATAAATACGTAAAATCCTTTCAAAAAGAATATATATATAAAAATGAAATGCCTCCATGCTTTAACTCGGTCATTTGCAGAGAATACAGCCTAGCGCCCGCAAGTGTGTCTAGGCA
This sequence comes from Panulirus argus, assembly GCA_038088735.1. Taxonomy (NCBI): domain Eukaryota; kingdom Metazoa; phylum Arthropoda; class Malacostraca; order Decapoda; family Palinuridae; genus Panulirus; species Panulirus argus. The sequence continues at coordinate 8,737 of JAYMFT010155363.1, forward strand.
CGTGCGTGCGTGCTTGCACTACCCTCAAAAACTCTCGGGACATTAAGACCCATATTTCAATGCAAATGACATCGAGGTGAGCATTAACATGCAAACGGGAATTCCACACGCGCGTGCGAGCGACCCCAGGTGCCGCATAATAGGAAGTTTCACACACACACACACACACACACACACACGCGTGTGTGTGTGTGTGTGTGTGTGTGTGTGGCCCCCCTACTCAAACGTACACACACGCGCGTGAGCTGCTCCCAGCGGCACGGAAGTAAACAGAGGAAAAAAAAAAAGACAGTCGAGTTACATACCCACCCTGCAAGGGGCGTGGAAAATTACATAGTTAAGCTTGAAGTTTCTGTAGCTTGGGGTAAAGTGTGTGTGTGTGTGTGTGGTAGAGTGGCGGCGGGGCTTGTGGTAGAGAAGTGAGGAGTGTGGTAGCTTTTCCCGCTTAGGTATTACACACCGAATGAAAGTTAAAGTTATGATATATATACAGGGAGGAAATCCCACCAAACAAGTGATTCCACAAACGCATAGACACCCCGAGGAAATTAACACATGAGAATCCTGAGAGCATTCGTATATTACCTCTGTAACTAGTCCTCTGAAGAAGTGGTAATACACGAAAGCGCTCGAGATTTTCGTGGTTTTCTTTTCCTTAGTGGCGTTCAAAATCACGGATATGCCGGCAGTTCACGTAAGGTGACTGTTATTCAGCCGGCAATAACTGTGAGGCATCTGCTATTTAGCCGGCAACGGGATTTTCAACGCCGAGTGGTCCCTATGCCAGAGTAACAGAGGGACTGGCTGAAGCAGTCGGAAAACTGGGTCGATACGTTTATCATCAGATTTTGGGCGCATATAATGCTATTTGCCCGACAGCTAGCGTAATCTAACAGGGCAAAGCTTGCGAAGGATTTGTAAATCGAGAGATAATCGGAAAATACAGAAAGAGCCGCCCGTAAATCATGCCGTTGGGACGAATGAACAGATATGCTGAAAACAAAAATCGTAACGAAAGAAATTTAAGACCGCAGAAAAAAAAAAAAAAAAGGAAACTCTCACAGACTAAAGGAATGAACCGTGAATGAATTAAGAATTTGGACAAGGCGGAATACGGTTGATTATGAAGTAAAACGTTAAGAGACGATGCAAAAATTTCCATTGTAAAAAAAATAAGCGATAAAAATGTAAATGAAGGCACTGGAATCAAATGAAGGAGGAGGCAAGCCTGTAAATTGGTAAACAGCTGATTCAAGGCGAGTGTGTAAACACACAAGAGCACACGGGGGGGATGTAAACGGCCTGAAATTTACGGCGGGTAAGCAAGCCTTTCCCCGCCTGGCTTATGGGTTTAATTAACTCTGAATAATCCCGCCGGTGAATTATCCCGATAATTACCCTCGCTGATAATTGGTAACTAGATTATTCTAATGTGATGCAACATGAAGGGTTGGGGGGGTGGGGAATAATCATCCCGATATTTGATTTGCAACAACAAAAAAAAAAAGGGTTGAACGAGCGACTGCCGAATATCGTGGTGTCGAATACTGCAGAACGAACAGATACCGCTACACACACACACACACACACACACACACATAAAACCTCCCTCCCCGTATTTCAAATACACTTAATCACAAGATCCGTCCAACCTTCATCCTTCATCACCATAAAATGAAAAAAGATAATAAAATAAAACTCGATGGAGAACTATACGGGCGCCCCTTAACAAAAAAAAAAATAAATAAATAAATAAATACTCGTGAAACAAATGAGGGAAAACTCAGAACGAGGAAAATACAGCAAAGGGGGTGGGAAAGTTTCAGAAGTTGCTGTTGCAGCGTTGCCAAGAAAAGTGTATGACAGGGGAGGAAGCAAAGCGGGGTGAGGTGGGGTCGGGTCGGGTCGGGTCGGGTGGCGATACCCGCCGAGTGTGTTTTGCTGTTACGAGAGTCCAGACGTGCGTACATGCGACCCGTCCCCGAGGAAGAGCACTCCGGGAATAGGGAGGCCAGGTCAAGAGGCCGGGGCCGAGCCCTCGTGAGGGAACGTGACGCCTCCTCAGACGCCAGGGACACCGAGGATGAGTTCAGCCCAATCAGGACGGTAGCAAAGATGATGGCACCACAACCATCCACCTATCCCTCCGGCTCAACAGCCAACAGGGGAGTTGAAAAAACAGTAAGACGTGCCAGGCAGTACGACTAAAATGTGCAACAATGGAAAAGAGTGAACGGGGAAAGTTCCTTACTCTAAACAGAAGTAGCTTCACCGGGTAGGAACACAAACAAAAAAACGTAAGCTCCATTATTTCGGGAGTAATAACTAGGAAAAAAATTATATTTCCTTCAAGCAGGACTATTCAATAAAAACATAAAACATCAGAGTATTTGTCTAGCCTTGATTTGGAGGTATTGATGGTCTTTTGCATTAAAGTACATCTCGTGGCAGGTGACTGAATTGTTCTACAACTCTCCCGATGAAGGAACGAATCCCACGTTGCCCTTACAATCTTCCATTTCAGGATGATAGCGGTTATTACAGGCTTAAAGGCCACTGCACGCGAGGAGAAAAAGGAGTGGGCGTGCAGAGCAAGGGTGTGTGTGTGTGAGTGTAGAGAGCTGGGAGTGTGTGTGGGCGTGGAGGCCAGAGGCTTGTGGACGCGGACAACTAAGGGCGTGGACGTGTTCTGTGCAGCAGGGGGATGGGGGGAAGGGGGGGGGGGGGGAGGCGGCTTGCCCTCGGGGGACCGCAGTCCAGCAACCACGTCCGAAATAACTTCACGAGTCATATGCAGAAACTGGAATATACACATATCTCACTGTCTTTTCTCTTGGGCTTTCATTTCCCCCGTGCTCTAACAGAGTCCTTATCTCGAAGAATGACCATCATACTTGGTACCCAACACACACACACACTCACGTATTAACAATGGCTGAGACAATATTTCTCTTACATAGATGAAATCTATAGTCATTTCTAACCCCAAAGACTTCAAGTCTAATAATCTAAATCACCCCTAGCTCAACCCCACGATTAGTGTCCGCCATGGATTAGGTTAAAATCCAGGTTACTTTTTTTTTTTTTTTGCACATTTTTACACAATGAACGTGCGGCGGATTTGCATTATTAAACATTCGTTGGTAAGCAGACACATTACACATTAACACCCATCTGATACACACACACACACCACATACACGACCCACAACATGCACACGCCACCCACCACACAAAGCACCCACCACACAAAGACACCCACCACACACTTCACCCGCCACACAATTCACCCACCACACGCTTCACACGCCACCCATCAAACACGCCACCCATCAAACACTCCACCCAACACACACGCCCATCCATTAAAGATGCCGGTCGCCCTGCTTTTCCTGCGATGCTAAATCTGTCTTCTCGATGTTCCTGTGAAATAACCCGACAGTCGACGATGCTAAATAACTGGCTCCCCCGCCTCATCCATAATAATGACTCCCAAAACCATTATGATAATTGTTCGTCTGAACAAAGTGATAACTAATAAATATCAGTTGTCCCTCTAAGTAATGTAATAATTAAGAAATAATAGTTCATCTGCTTGGCTCAGCTGCATAGCATATCTACACATGAGTTTTTATATCAGACTATTCTTGTTACAGACATATGCATGATTTTACGCGTGTACACACACAAATATTCATACTTACGTATGAATTCATTTGTGCACACACACACACACACACACACATATATATATATATATACATACATATATATATATATATATATATATATATATA
>JAYMFT010155374.1:0-12532 GCA_038088735.1 Panulirus argus
GACTGGAGCCTTCAAAAAAAAAAAAAAAAAAAAAAAAAAAAAAAAAACTTTTTATGATGATGTATATATGTGTAGCTGAAGCATGTAATATAATTTGCTAGTCATAACAAGAGAATGCTGTTGAATTATATAGATAATTAGTGGAATCAAACATTACCTGGTAATTCAGATGAGGATGGGTACCATTGAAATGGCAAATGATGGTATTAGCAGCAAACAAAACATCTTCAGTTGATGATTATCAGTTAAGGGATTAATCTTCTTGTTGACCTTAGGTAATTCAACTTTGTTCTCTTCTATTGGCCCAAGGAATTTCAATTACCTTTTTCTTTTCCTGAAAATAATCTGATCAAACATAAGAAGGTGTCTCATCCTCATTCCTAATGCTCTGGAACTTTTGCATAATTTCTTAATATTCTATGAATTCTGGAACATATTTATATCTTTTTGACAAATTCTGGAACATATTTGTATCTTTTTGACATTTTTCTCCACGTTCTGATAACTTTACCCCCTAGGGATTATTTTTTCTTCTGGTCTTGGATGATGCTGATTGATCAGATTGTTCTGCAACCTTAATCTTGACACCCTTCCAAAATATCCAGTTGTCAAGTATGGTGTAAAATATTTAGTGATCTACCTTGGATGATGAATTAAGTAATTGACAGGTTGCTGGTGAAATGCATGAGCCATTAATTATTTTATGATTACAGTTTTCTGTTGCTTTAAATTTTGTAAAATGTATGTTAGTAATTATAATTTATGAAAGAAAATAAATAATAAGTCAAAACTGTAATTTTAATTTTAATCAGTGAGACCACTTATACTGTAGACAAAATTTGCAGTCATCATGATTACATGTAATTTTTCCAGCAATTGTCCGATAAACCAGATGTTTTGTGACTAATCCACAATCATTAACAAGCTCAATAGTTTAGATGAGGTAATATAGAATGTATTTTTCTTTTTAGGGTATTATGCTAATGGGTGTTGTTCTCATAGTAACTGGAACATATCTCAATGTTGCACACATAAATGAGGTTCAAGCAGAGCAACAGGCAGCTGCTGTTCCAGAGTTGGTCAAGAACAATGTAGACCCCATATTGCCAAAGATTGAGGGTAAGTGACATTTTTTTGAGTTGTTGGCCTTTAACACAACTTCAGTTAACCAAAATTTCATAACGTACACAAATGTAGATGTATGTATTACTGACTGCTAGTGGATGTTATTTAGTTACATCTGCCTTTGCTATCTAGATAATATATAGGAGCCTTTCTTCATTTTTACTATAGACTTTGTAATCACATTATAATATCTGCTCATATTTTGAGAAGAACAGGAAATTGTTTGTCAGTGTAGATATTTAAAAGTTCAATTCATAAAGGAGCATAAAAGGAAGCTAGGATTTAAAGTAGTATCTTGTTTGGGAAAAAGTGTAAATTTCACTAAGAGCTGTGGTGAATGGATGAAATATAAACACATGGGGTGAAAGAAACTTGCATGAAGGAATATTTGTCCCAGCTGTGATGTATTGATGTGAAACCCAAATATGTCAGGATAGGTATAAAATGAGAGAAGTAGGGTTGAATAACTTGAATAGTTGGGACTAGGAGGGTAGGTGGAATATAGATTGAAAATATGAGAAGAAAGCATAAGAGGGTCATATAGATGAAAGTCATTTTGGATGGTATGGCCATCCAGAATGTATGGTAGATGATGGGATGGTCAAGAAGATATATAGCTGAGTAGAAGGTACGAGGAGAAGTAGGCTTTGGAAGAGATGAATAGATGCAGGGAGACTTAATTCGGGTTAGGAATTTTTCAGATGTCAACATTAAAGTAATGATTGGAAGAATTTTTGTGTAAGTGGTATGAATAAAGATATTTATCTCACTTGATGTCAACTATGTACTAAGTGAAAGAGAAAGAAGTGCTATGTAGTATGGAAATCCATGTTTCTCTTCAATACACTGGGCATAGGTTGAGGACGTATATGTGGTATTAAATAAGCAGACTATATGTCAACTACCATGTGAAAAATCCGAATTGTGCTGCTGATGATAAATGGGTAGGTAGAGAGATGTGTAGTTTCAAAGAATGCAAGCTGAATTTAATACAGTTATTGCCTTTCAAAGGCTTTATGTTTCTTGTTTCATAGATTTTGTGCTGCCTTAAATTTTTATGTTGTGTTCCGTGTCATGGAATTAGTGATGGGAAAGCCCTGGTGGTGCTTGCCTCTCCAGCATACTTGAAGTTGGTATCAGGCCAGCTAGTAATACTTCTGCATTGGAGCTATTGTTATGAGAGACTGTGCCTCAGCCTGAGATGAATGACATCAAACAGAAACAGCAGCCAGGGTTACAACACAGGGATACTGTACCAGAGGTTTACTCGTCTCTGTGGTAGATTTGATAAATTCATGTAATAGACGAGAAATTAGTAACACATGTTCATTACTTTCTTACATCATAGTCATTGTATAATGAGAGTTAGTAGTTTATAGCTGATTTAGCTTAGAATGTCCAAAGATTACTTGACTAGATGTACATTTGTGGTGAGTGTTGACAGACAGTAGCAAGGCTAGGTGATTGGAGAATGTCCCCACAGGGGTCTCACCAGTATGCAGAACTCTGCTGTAAATACATTATTATTTAAGGACATTTCAGGAGGAGAGTTGAAATGAAGCAACTGTCATATTTGGTGTCTGGAGTTGTAACTGCTGTCTTCACAGTATAACCTACTGAAGAATTATCCTGAGTGAGGTAAAGAAATGTGGCAATAATATAATCTTCCTCATAAAGCACACTACCAAATCACCAGCAGTGGTGATTGGAGCAGACTGCTATGTGTCAAATATAAAACTTTAAGAGTCTGATAATATGAGGACTTGTAATAAGAATAGTACATAATTTCTTTGAGACCCCACACCTACTCCATCTACTTTTTTTTAAGGGCTTATTAAACATCTCAAGTCAATGAAGAAGCTTGAAAATAAATCTTTGATGTTATTGAAGGAATAACCTTATTGTGAAGAAGAGACAGCATTTACAGTAAATGTAATTTTATTACTGGCTATCCTCTCAAACACAACCATCTGCAAAATAGTTAAACATATGAATCTGAAGCCTGTAGATGAGAAATTAAATAGCAGAATAGTATAGTTACATTATATCTTCTTTTCAATGAAAATTTTAATAGAAATAAATGGTCCAGTCAAAGAAAAGACTTATCATTAATTCCCAATCTGCTTCTGACTTTTCTGTATTGTTAATCATAGTCTTGTCAGTTGTTTGGTTGTTTTTTGGGGGCTTTAGGCCTATCAACTGCCATAGTCATTAAGGCCATCAGTTTGAAGTTGCATCAACATCTGGGAAATCTTTGGCACTTTCTCTAAGTGTTAAGGATAATTCTAAAACCACATACACCCCCCCACTATGCATGTGGCCCTTGCAGTTTCATCCATTTTCATTGTTTTACATGTGACAGAGTTAAATTTCATATGCTGTTTGCCTGACAAGTGCTTCCTTTTGTTTAGATTTCTTTGCAGGGTACTGCTTTCTCTTGCTATGCCCCTGGTAATTTTGGCATCATCAGCAAACATATGCAAGTACATTTTGATTTCTTTCTTTACTTCATATGTACATATATTAGAAATTGTAGGGATCCTAAGAGTAAGCCCAGAAGGATGAGTACTTGTTACCTATACCCAGTTCATGTATTCTCTTCTCTTTTTCTATTAGATCCCATTCTTTTCATTAATCCTAGTTTCATCATCATTGTTTTTTAGCAGCTCAGGAGTACAAAGTCCATTCACCCTTAATTTTCATAAATCCATATTTCATCTTACCTTAGAGATTTCTGCTAGTAAAAAGTCCTCTACCTGTTTTATGATGATTTTCTTCTATACCTTGCTAATCACATTTTGTTTGGTATACTGATGTTTAGAATAGGGGTTCAGTTTTATCACTTTTTTTTTCAGATATAAGTACTACATTAGCTTTCATTAGACACTGGTATTACAATAGCTGCCCACTCCAAGAGCAGTGTGTTGGACATGGTAATCAAGATGTATCAGTATTGAAACACTGCTTAACCTTCTGTCCCACCTGGATTGCAGATATGCAAAGCAGAATTTGATAGTCACATCTTCTTTCAGTTTCAGTTTCAAAAACATGATTTTATCGTAGGGCAAATAATGGGACTTCTGGCTTAGAGGTATCCATGTCATCTTTCCTTGAATATTTCACCCAATGCTGTTATATGGGTGCTGCTTCATATGTTTGCATTTTACCTGAGAAAACACTTTTTAAGGTATTTTTCAGGTTTGTTGATAATTATTGTAAGTCGTGATATTTTTACTTAGGAGGTGGTAGAATCTGCAGGGGTCAGTGCATTTAGGGACTGGCCCATTTGGTACTTTGGACAGAAGTGTGAGAATCTTCAGGGGTTAGTGCACTGGGGAGCAGGAGTTTTGGTACTCTTTAAGCTCTTTTCTAGCATTTGATATTATGGTCTGTAATATCATTATTATTAATAATACTATTATCACCGGCATCATTCTGTTTGAACAGAAAAAGTAGCTGACGAGGTGAAAGCTGTTGAGGGTGGCCCTGTCGATGGTGACTCTGCAACAAGGAGAGAACCTGTTGCCCCAGAACCTCCACCAGAAGAAAGTGAAAAGGATGAGGAAAAAATTAACAATCTGCTTGTAAAAGCTAAAGAAAAGGTGGACATGAAGGAAACTAAAGATGAGGTAGGAAATGCACACAAATCAAAGATGGAGGCTGGGAAAAAAGTAGATGTTCAACAGAAATCTAAAGACACAAAAGAGGACAAAATTGAGGGAGATACCTTACACCCTGATGCTATACAGAAGGAGGAGAAGGTCAACAAAGAAGAAGGAAATGGAAAGAAGAATGAAGAGGAAGTTGACAAGAAACAAGCTGAACTGTTAGAAAAAATAGAAGTACAGCACAAAGAACAGCAAAAAATACTAGCTGAGCAGAAACAAATTCTTCAGGAATTAAAGGACCAGAAGGCAAAGCAGGAACAAGAGTTAAAGAGACAAGAGGAGGAGAACAGAATTGCTGCTGCTGTTAAACCTGCAGGTGTAAATCTTGGCAGAAATCCTGGAGTTGCAAATTCTGATCTTGCTCCTGAGTCTGTTGTGAACCCTGGCGTTGAACCTGCTGCTGTGAATCTCAGAGCTGTAAAGCCTCCTGGTAATGCTGCAGATGTAAATTTTCCTCCTGTGAAACCTGTTGTTGGTGATCCTGGAGCCTCAAGTAATGCTGCTGTGAATCGTGCTGCAGTAAAGTCTGTGGATTTAGCTCCTGGAGTTATGAATGTTGCTTCTCAAGCATTGTTGGGCCCAGCAGTTGCCCCACAGAATGAGGTTGCTGCACAAAATGATAACTTGGTAGCTTCACTAGCTTCTCAAACTAATCAGGCCCTTGCACCAGATGTGAGAATTCCTGTGCAAGTCCATAATTATCAGGCACAAGGTAGCCATAGCATTCCTAACTATCCTGTCGGTGGCAATCAGATGGTTTATCAAGCAGTTCAAGTCCCGCAGGTAGTTTCTGTGCATAGCATAGGAGATCAGCCAGGCCCACAAATGAAACAGTCTCAAGCAGATGTAAACATTCCAATGCCACAGGCTATTGATGTTAGACAGGTTCCTGATACTGGTCATGGGGCAGCAGATGGAGTTGGTAATCCTCAAGAGGAATTAGCTCCAGTAGCAGCACTTCCAGAACATACCTCTCAAAAGAAGGTTAATGTTCCCACTGATCATTTGCAGCAGAATGTTCCAGTTCCAGTTGGTCAGTCACAGAAGAAAGTTCAGGCTCCAGCAGAAGACATGCATGTCCAAAAGAAACTTCAGATGTCTCAGAGAGTAGATACACCTCAGGAAAAAGATGCAAAGAAATCACATGTTCCTTATAGTGATAAGAAACAAGTGGGTTTAGCAGGAAGACAGAATGAAGTACCAGATATTGGCTTGCCAAGAACAAAAGGGTCTGAAGATATACCATCAGAAGATGGTAAACAGAAGATTTTAACACAAGGTAAAGAAACTAGTAAAACTCAAGTAGAAAACAGTAATGGGTTTAAAAAAGTAACAGACAAGAAAAAGAAAGCAAAACATGATGAAGAAAGACGAAAACGTGAAGCTAAGTATGTGTATTCTATCGATTTCCCAGAAGTTAACCTTTTGGAAGATATCAAGCCCAGGGATGCTGGAGAAGTGGCTTATGACACCCGGCACCTCCTATGGACCAGTCGATCAAGGAGGAAAAGGAGGAGAAATGATAGGGGAAGAGATGACTATTACTGGGATGAAACATAAGAGAATTATTTTTCTGTGATGAACTCCAAAGGTCTTTCTTTCTTCTTGTAGTGTAATATTTTTCTAATGCAGTTTTTGATCTCGGTGACATACAGGTGTCATACAGTGTCTTGACTGCAAATTATGGAGAGGATAGGTTGCAAGTTGAGTGAAAATGCACACTTTGAAACTACAGTCTGGGATGATACTGTATTTTGAAATTTGTATAGAATATCAAGTTCTTTGTTTTTTTGATTGTAAACATATGGTTATTCTGCTATTTAGAATTTTTGACAGGTGTTTATTGTACACCACTTTTGTTGGTAATGCAGATGACTATCACTGTGAATCTGAATTTTTATTGTCAGTTAGATGCATCTTCTTGCAATATATGAAACTGGTTTTGGTTGTAAAGTGTATATTGCTTAAATGTGTCATAACATTTTGTAATTTCTAGTTATATGTAGATTATAAACTGTAACTAGAAGATTCAGTGTAATATAGTGCATTCAAATGGTTATATAGAATTTCAGCTCTTCTCCAGGAAGTTGTGGTAGGAAATATTACGATATTAAATGTTTCTCAAATTACAAACTTACATCAGCAGATTTTGTAGTTGTCACCAAAATTATGAAATGGTATTTTGGTGAACTTTTTCATGGGCCAGCCTCACATGGAAGGGAGTTATACTGAAATTGATATGAAATAGTTGTGCTGAAAAAATCTAATGTGTTAGACAAGGATAAGAGAAATATTAAGCCCTAGTATCTCCCAGAATTTATAAATCCTGTTGCTGAGAGGCATTAATGCCATGGTAGAAATTTTTAAGCCTTAGGCTAGGGCCTTAAAGATTATCTTCTCCATTTTCTCTGGATTCTAGTGCATCATATATGGTTATGGAATGTTTTGGATTTGGGAGTGGATATCTACTCTTGAAAATCGCATTTCTTATAATAGGCTTACTAAAAACTAGTCATGGATAATACACCTGCATCTTCTTATTATAGATCAATGTGCATTTCATTCAGTGACTATATAACTGGGAAAGATCATAGTAATGAAATATAATTGTGTGATGCAAGAATATTATCACATTTCTTTTCAAATTATTGGAACATTCATTACAGTGAAATTGATTTCATTTTGGAGGGAAGCTTACATGATTTACTGAGGGGAGTGATGTGTTGTGTATTGTGCTAGCTTTACACATAATGAGATATATTGCATGAAGTATTTCTTCATGTGTACAAAGTACTGTTCACTTGAGTCCATTAAATACCAAACTTTTAATCGTGGATGAACATCATTCCAATCTTTGGAAAATAGGTTTTGTTGTTAGTTGATATTGGTGTGCCAGTTGGATGCTTAAGCGTTCATGAATTTCTTATGCATAATTTTGATTTTATGTAGCATTTTTGAACAATGGTTTTATAAACATAGACATTGAAATACAATGAAAAGATGATCTTAACCATTTTAGTACCAGCATTTCTTAATATAAGTAATGAGCTCACTTGTATGTTCTTGGCACTACCTTGCTAAGGCTGGAAATGGCAAACAGGTATGAAAGAAAGAAATAAACACTGTTCTAAATTGAGCCCTAAATGCAAAAATTCTTGTCAGTAACAGTACCTTTGGTCTTCTCTATTGACAGGTTGATACTTAGCTTAACGTTTTTTTCATTGATGTCATTGCTGGACTTATTGTAATTATGGAAATTAAATATTTGAGGACAATATATGGTGTAAAGAGGGTTGATCAACTAAGAAATGATAGGGTAAGAGAGAAGTGTGATAGTAAGAGGAGTAATTATGAGATAGATAGAGAGGATATGCTGAAATGATTTGGATATATGAAAAGGATGAGTGAAGAAGGGTTAAGTAAGAGTATATACATGTCAAAAGTGGAAGGATCAAGGAAAAGGAAGAAAACAAAGAGGAGGTAGAAGGATGAAGTGAAAGATATTTTAAGACTTGGGACCTGAACATTCAGGAGGGTGTGAGGTATGCATGGGATAGAGTGAATTAGAGCTGTGTGGTTTACAGGGATGATGTACTATCAATTTGCTGAACTAGGGCCTATGAAGCAGTTGGAGGAAACTACAGAAAGCATTGTTTAGCCTGATTGTGGATAGGGGGCACTGGTTTTGGTGCATTATATGTGATGGTTAGGGGGTGGATGCGAGTGAATGAGGTAATTTCTTCATCTGTAATTGGTGATACCTCACTAACATGAGAAGTGGTAAACATGTATGACAAGAATATTATTTATATTATTATTATTATTACTATTATTGATATTTATTTATATATTTATTATACTTGATCGCTGTTTCCCGCGTCAGCAAGGTAGCGCCAGGAAACAGACGAAGAAAGACCTATACCCCATGTACACACATATATGCATACATGCACATATATGCACAGTACATACATATACATACCAACATGTACATATATACATACATATACATACACATGCATATACACATCTACACATGCACATATTTATACTTACTTCCAGTTACAGACAAAATCCACATCAAGACCGGTCCTAATTAATATATAGAGAGAATTGAGAAAGGGGGAAAAACAGATAGGGAAAGTATTTACAAATTTTTGAGAAAGTAAATGACATGTCTCTTGAAATGAGCCAGGTCATAGTTATTAGGAAAGACATTAGAAGGTAGAGAGTTCTAAAGCTTTGACGTGTAGGGAAAGAAGCAGTTATCAAAACGGCACACCCTTGAGTTGTTGATGGCCAATGCCACGCAATAATCATGTGACACAACAGCTTGCCGAGTACTCCGTGATCTAACTAGTGGTTGGGGCACACAAGCAATCAGCTCCTGGGAGCAAAAGCCAAAGTAATACCTATAGAAAATGGGAAGTGAACCAACATTGTGGTGTAGGGCAAGGGGGTCAAGTTTGGAAGTTAGCCTGGAACAGTTTATAAGTTGGATCGCTTTCGACTCAACTCTGTCAAGTAAGGAAACAGAGCTAGAAACACCCCACACAAGGACGAATCAATCCCTTGTATAAACGGAGCAACTGTTCAGAAGAGAAAAAGTTACGACATCTAAACAAGACGCCCAGTTTCTTATGGGCAGCCTTAGCTGTTCCCGTAATGTTGTGTTTCCAGTAAAGATTGGATGTTACAGTAATACCAGTTATGTTCTTTGAGCCAAGAGGTGGAATTACAGAACCATCAAAGGAGATACGAGAGTTGTGAGAAGTTTTCGATAGAGAGATGGGTAGAAATTGGGTCTTGGAGGCATTAAACTTAACTAGATTTTGTGCACCCCACTGAAATATCCTGTCCAAGTCTGAGTTTATTGAGGAAGCTGTGTCAAAGTGAGACACAGATCGAGTGAGAGTAGAGGGAGCAGAATTGAAGGATGTGGATGAATGAAGCGTATGAGTGCATTGGATTATTTGTGGAAGAGAGAAACTCGTTGACAAAAAGAGAAAAAGTGTAGGGGACAGGACAGACCCTTGAGGAGCATCGCTGTTGATGTGGAAAAGGTGGGAGGCTGATTCATTAACAATCACAGAGAGGAAGCTAGATATCAGGGAACAAAGTGAGGGAGGGAAGCCAAAGGAATGGAGTTTAGAGATAAGACTCCGATGCCATACCCTGTCAAAAGCCTTAGATATATCAAGAGCAACTACATATGACTCCCTAAAATCTTTCAGGGATGATAACCAGACATTAGTGAGATAGGAAAGAATGTCACCATTGCATCTCTCCTTACGGAAGCCATACTGGTGATCAGATAGAAGACTGTGATTTTCGAGGTGTTTGAGGATATGAGGGTTGAGGAGGGATTCAAAGACTTTGGAAATGGTAGATGTCAAAGCAACAGGACGATAGTTAAGAGGGGTTAGAACGGTCACCCTTCTTAGGGATGGGATGTATCAAAGCATGTTTCCAAGGAGAAGGAAAAGTTTTGTTTTATAAACAGAAACGGAACAGACGAGCAAGCACAGGTGCAAGTTCAGAGGCACACCCTTTCATCACACGGCGATGGATGCCATCAGGACCATAAGCCTTGCTTGTGTCCAGAGAAAAAAGCACTTTTCGGACAGTCCGAAAAGAGATTACGGGAAGGGGCATAGGATTAGTAAGAGGAGCATCAGGAGGAGAAGGAATGTTAGAGTCATCCAAGGTGGAATTGGAGGAAAAACGGGAACTAAAGAGAGTTGCCTTGTCTACGGGAGAGACAGCTATAGTACCGTCAGGACGAAAAAGTGAAGGGAAGGTAGAACGACAGAAGTTGCTAAAGACGCCCTTAGCTAAAGACCAGAAAGACCTCTTTACCAGTGTATCAGTCTGTTTATTTACCTACGTGCCTACCAATATATCTGTTCATTTGCTTCTCTGCATCGAGCGCGTTTTCCTCCCGTACTTGCCAGACCAGCACGTGCCATGCCTGCCCGATAACTTCACATTACGGTCTCCATACTCTTAACTTCCTAGGGTTCAAATGTGTTCTGTTTGTACGTAGGTCGCAGAATTTCAATGTGTGTGTGTGTGTGTGAGTGTGTGGTTGCCCCGCACCATAGCAGGTGGCGCTGGTAGTAGTGTCCGATAATATATGTAGCATTCGAGGCGGGGCCATCGTCTGGGGAAATATGTAACGACTCTGGAAAACACAAACACTCGCTTCCTACAAGACCCCGTCTGCCCCTCCACACTGTCTCGTACATCCTCAGCCAGAACAATCCCCGGCAACCCCACGAAATACACAATCCTCCTGCTCCAGGAAAGATGTGATACCAGTGATGGCAACAGCAAATTAATCTCCCCTTATATGTGTAGTCACTATACGAGCCACATCTAAGTCACCCGCATATCTAGGTCACCAGAATACTGCAATTCATCTTTTATGTACCATGTCAACAACTGTGACAAGAAACTCTTTTTTACTTTAATCTTAAGAAACATTTGTGTGATCTGTGCACGCGAGGGGATATGCCGGGGACGGGCGGATGACGAAGATATGATCGCAAGACTAGTCAACTGCAGGCGAGGAGGTCAGTGGTCAGGAGGGACTGTGGTGTACAGGAACAGTCGTCCTTTTAGCTCATCAAATTCCTGTCACCTCCTCCAAGCCGGCCAGAGATTCCACGTGAACTACAGATGGGAAAAAATCTTTACGCCATCTTTCTATCGTCCACTTCAGAATCCTGCACAAGACTCTGACCTCTTGAGCACGACGCTTTGACTCCTACAGCACCATGAATGAAGTACGTCGAAGCACTTAAGACTTAGATCGACGTACTTAAGATCATAAGTCGTCGTCTTAAGTAAACAATCTAAGTTTTCATATATCGTGTTGGCCCACGAGTGTTTTCACAGCAAATAACATTCCACATCGCCATGGCAACACCAAAGTCCCCAGGTCTGACTCCTTGAGCACGACCAGACGACCCCTGAGCACGATCACACGACCCCTAAGCACGACCAGACGACCCCTGAGCACGACCAGACGACCACTGATCACGACCAGACGACCCCTGGGGTACTATAATTTGAACCTACCCCTTAAGGGTCAGGTAAGGGTCGTAGCGGTAGTGTTGCTGTCTCCTCACCATCACACAACAACACCCTGCCCCCCTCCCAAGGATCAACCACCACCAACACTGCCACCTGACGGCGGTGTCCCGGACCCTTTGGCTCTCCTGCCGCTGCCGCCTGCCGCCGGTCGCGCCCTCACCACCCAGCGGGCCGGCCGGCGGCGGGCGGGGAAGCGACCTGACTGGATTACAACTTTAAATTGCGCGCCAAAACGAACTTAACGCCTCGCCCAACAGACACGCATTTTTTTTTTCCTTTTCCTTTCACAGACAAGGAGTGACGTCACCTTATATTCTTTACAGATTCATCAGAACCACACTAATTTCATCGTGTAAGCGGGACATTACGGAAGGCAGGATCTACTTGCTTAAAGCCCACACACTTATGGGCCACCGGCACTTTACCGCAGTCTTGTTTATCCTGGGGTACAAAACACTCAGCCGGGGAGCAATCCTGGTACGGGCGAGTGGCGCTGCTGCTCTCCAGACAGCTGGGATAACTTATCTTTTACTTCTCTCCAGAATAATGATAACTATAATAATAATAAGGATAATAATAATAATAATAATAATAATAATAATAATAATAATAATAAAATAATAACAATATTAATATCAATA
>JAYMFT010155385.1:0-12532 GCA_038088735.1 Panulirus argus
CTGCTTTTCCAAAAAAGGAACAGAGAAGAAGCCAAGTGAGGATTTTTCCTCTAAGGCTCAGTCCTCTGTTCATAACGTTACCTCGCTAATGTGGGAAAAGGCGAATATTTATGAAAAAAATAAAAAAAATGTATGTAAAATCAGAAAAAATTTAAGGTCTGGGAAGTCCAAGTCACAAGCATTCCAGACTTTAATGTTGTACTCGCACAGTAGTATTATAGGTTGCAATAACTCAGCACCCTAACTTACATAAATAACACAAAAGCTCTCCATTCTTTGACCTGGATTTCCTGTGGTTAAGGTATGTTTGGAGAGTACCCAATGTTTAGTCTACAGGCTATGTGAGATTCCAGTGTTGGTAAAGAAGTACTAACTATTTCACTCTTATTAAAGTTTATGATTGGTTGACTTGCAATAGGCAACTGTTTTGGTGATGGCAGATGATACATTTGGATTGCAAGATTTTCCATATTCCAGTCCATCTGCTTTGACTAGTTAAGGCTGCCTAGCATGTGCTGCCTCCAGAAAAAAATTTTCAAAGTAAAACATATCCTTCTAGTGCCTCAAACTTACTATTAAGATAAAAAAAATCCATGCAGCCACTATTGCCTGGCATCTACTCATGGTCAGAAAGACATTGATCCATCAACCAAACTACACTTCTGTACCAGTTCCCCAGTTAGAAACTAATGAACAGTAATTGTGATGCTTGACACCAAAAGCATAGCTTTCTTTTTCAGCAAAAACCCAATACACCCAAAGACATGAAAACAGTCTAAGCAAAAAACTGTTAGGTTTAAATAAATGACACTGAAAAACTCTTAAAATTCTTAAGCCTCATATTACCACATCACCATACTGACCTTCTGCCCAGCTTTCATAGGCTGGTTGTTTTTATCAATCATGCAGTGGATGACTGACAACTGCTTCTCCTCATCCTTAATAACATTTGTGACACAAGCATGTACCAAGTTAGCTTTACATTCCAACTGTCCATGCTGGCATTCAAATGTATATTTCCCATCTTTTTCATGAGTCTGGAAAGATAAAAAAGTTTAAACAATATACTTCTAAAAGCAAGTTCTATTTGTTGCATATAAAGCTTAATAAATTTAGCTAAATATTTCTTCAACCATTTACAAATCATTCATGGTTTAACACCAAATGTTCAGTGAAAACCATCAATCACTGAACTGAAAGAATTATATCTTTCTGTCCTTCACCTCATTTCTAAATCCCACAGATAAGATTATCAAAAGAAATACATCTTGAAGACTGATATATAAAAATTACCATTTCTTATAAAAACTATGATGATATCTGTCATACATCAGGCGAGGGTAAGGAAAAGTATGTGAAAGTATGTTTAACTAGTAATATTTGATACTCTGATGAGGCATTCCTCAAAATTTAATTCTAGACTATAAGACTACTCAGATATATGAATATAAGTAGCATACTGCTTTATGAGGTCTACCATCTATTTACTGTATAAAATGTTCTCCTGTAATCTACAAAACCAATCCCCCTGAAAGTCAATATACACACATATACAACTGCATGGTTATAAAACACAGCTGTGGCTCAACTTACACTCCATAATGAATAACACAAACAAATTATAAAGCCCAATGCTCTGTTCTACTTCAACTCTATATTGTAGTTTCTACAAGAGTTACCTCCAACCAAGAATCTAAACTAGAATTTGCATAAATATTCACAGGATATATGAGAATATACATGAGTGAAATGGGAGACTGTATGTAATTAATTCAATCCAAATAAACTGGAATGAAAGAAATAATAAAATGGAAAAAATAGTATTAAACAAGACCTTAATTATTTACTGCTTATCATGATACATATTTTCTGTTTGACACTGTTTTGGCTGCAATTTTCTGATGACCTCAAGTATAGGTATGGCTTTTTTTATGAATCTAGATAATCTAGATTCTCAGTCAGGAGTCCCGGCTCATGCATGATTTTAAGCCTTAGCATGCCAGCAACAGACTGCCACAAATATGAAATATCATGACATTGTCACTCTGGCTATTCAGTTTTTTAATATAATTACCTCTAAAACCTACCCGAACTGATATGCAAAGGTGTCAAGTATGAGAAGTATTCCAGGCCTAGGGAGTTAAATTGCACATGTTTCACATGAGTTTTTATGGCAACTTTGAGGGCAAATGCACTATAAAAAGGTACCTCAATCATGTAGTTTTTTATTCTGACCAATAGATAACCACACAAAACAGAATCAGAACAATCACTCACTGCCTAGCTACCACACACATTAAACACCTGAGTAATAAAAGAAAAATACCTCTAATACAAACTCACCTCAGTATGCTCAGCACTCATTTCTTTGCAAGAGCAAGGGACTATTCTCATCCAAGCCACTCCACCATCAACCACCAACCCCAGGCAGAAATAAAGTTTACTCTTGCCTCACAATTTATCAACCAACTAAACTCACACATCCCCCATGCCCTAGAAACAAAAACTAACAAATGATATGCACACCAAGATGATCCGAAATGCACGAAGCACTTGCCCTTTCAACCCAGCTTTAACCCTAAACTACAGCATACATCTGAAAGTTCACCTAATATAAAAAAAAAAAAACTATCATATGTTACAGAAGATAAACTCCAGTTTATCTTCTTTTGTGGAGCTCACTAGTAATGGAGACTCTATTGCCACGGCCACCCCCTTGAGGAGTTCTAGTTGGGCAGAGGCATCAGAGATATAGATAGATCGTTACAGAAAGTAAAATCCCTTACAGATAGTCTCTTATGTTACATTATGCTAATAAAGATTATATCCAAAAATGTAGTATACTCTACATTGGTGTAAGAGAGTACTGAGTTGACAGGCTAGTGCACTGGCTTGCAGTATAGATGCTCTTTATTTGGGAAAGAATAAAATTATGTTTTTTTTGTGTGTGTGATTTCATTCTACACACAGGTAATTCCCATAGAACGACAATTCACAAAGCAACGTTTCATCATAGGAACATGAGACATAATGTAGAAATTTGTAAAACAACAGAAAGCTTTTGTAGCAGAGACAAATTTGAAGAAAATTTGTACATTTTCAAAATATAATTTTCAAATGACAAAGAAATATTTAAGTATGTTGTAAGGTTTTCAGTTATAGTGCTCTTTATAATATATAATGATAACAGTAAATAACTATCATATTCCAGCCACTGATGGTCACCTTAAAAGGAACACTTATCTATCTATTTACATCTCAGACACCTGTTCCCTCCTTGAACTCCCTCAATGGGGTGGCCACGGCAATAAAGTTCCATGACTAGTGAACTCCAGTACCACTTCTCAACCTATAGCACCTCACCCTTAAAAGGCCACTTGCAGAGGGTAACTCTAGTGCAGTGTTTGCAGAGGTTCCCACCTAATGTTCTATCTGTCTATCTATCTGTAGGCACCTGTTCCCAACTGGAACTCCCTCAAGCGGGTGGCCACGGCAATGGAGTCTCAATAACTAGGGAACTCTAGTGCTGCTTCTCAGCCTTTAATGCCTCACCCTTAACAGACCACTGGCAGAGGGTAAGTCTAATGTAGTGTTTGCAGAGGCTCCTACCTAATGTTCCTACTGACTATTTCCCCTGAATGCTCCTGCCTGTTGTTCCTACCTACTACTTCTACCTAATGTTTCTACCTAATGTTCCTGCCTAAAT
The DNA here is from genome assembly GCA_038088735.1 of Panulirus argus. Taxonomy (NCBI): domain Eukaryota; kingdom Metazoa; phylum Arthropoda; class Malacostraca; order Decapoda; family Palinuridae; genus Panulirus; species Panulirus argus. The sequence continues at coordinate 3,707 of JAYMFT010155385.1, forward strand.
GTTGCTACCTTCTATTTCCATCTATTGCTCCTAACATTTTGCCAAAAGGCAGGGCTAGTGCATGGTGCTCCCTGTTGGAAAATCTAGTCATGAAAAATGAGCTGTGTGACTTACGTGTTGTCAAGTATTATGTATGACAAGGAAGGATTGCATGTTTGAGGACAGAATGCTAGAAGTCCACATGTGGGTGAGACAGAAATGACATCTACCTGGGTCAGAGGTGTACAACTTGACAACCACTGAAGTGCTGGCTCACTATGCACGCATCACTAACCCTCATGATACCCAGGCGGGTAGTACTGGTAATATATCTCCCTGGTAATTGGCTGCCTACCAACTACTACCTACACCTACTACCTAATGTTCCTCCCAATTACCTCTACCTAATGTGTCTAAATAATGTTTCTGCCTCATGATCCAACCTACTACTTCCACCTAATGGTCCCACTTAATGTTCCAATCTACTACATCTACCTAATGTTTCTACCTATTGCTCCTAAAAGATCCTACCTACTGTTTTTATCCATTTCTCCTACCATTTTGCCAAAAGGCAGGGCCAGCACAACACTCCCTACACTGAAATCTAGAGTTACAAAGAATGAGCTGTGAGATTTAAGTTTTGTCAAGGTTATGTGAGATCAGGAAAGATTGTATGCTTGTGGTCAGAATGCTAAGCTTTCATATTCTCAATGTGCCACAATAGAATGATCTAAAATATGTAATAAAATGGCAAAAACACATCAACAAACATATATATCAAACACTAAAATGGATTAAATTACTCTGGAAGGCTTGACAAACTGCTCACTCCAGCCTCAATCCACTCCACCACCACTTACCTCAGCCCCTAATCATCAGCATTCTCATTACGAATCCTCAAAAATGTTCTGATTTAACAGTGAAATGGAACAGCTGCTGAATCAGTCTAACTTACATTATGACAGACCTTAATGTACTCATGGAAAGCTATGATGTTTCAGGTATAGTCCATACATGGGAATTAGACTGGAGAAATACTGGATCCGGAAAAAAAAATTTATATATGGGTGTCAATTATTCATACAACAACATTCCAATACAATAACAGATCACTGGGAATGTAACCCCCATCATTCTGTGAGGACCACATGTACATTTAGAAATATGATATTAATAGTGTACACACTATGGTTTTTTCAATACATGAATTCGCACCTTCCATAAATATAATTTACATATCTTTTTTAGAGAATATACTTATTATCTTGAATTATGTGCATTGTTTACGTGTTCACATTTTATTTATATACACAACACTGTTTACATGAATAAATGAGAATATACCCTTATTTTCACAAAAAATAAAAACACTAATTCAAGATAAATTGTCACATTATAAAACTGACTTCACTAGTTGCCATGTAAATCTGGCTTTATAACCTAAGAACACATTTACACTCTAACGATTTATGAGTGACTGTGATGCATGGTATTTTTTCCAGCTGTGATATTAGGTTGCCAATGCCATTCCCTTCTTTCATGTCACCAGTATGTATCTCTCCCATGCAATTACCTCTGATCCTCCTCTTCACTTTACTTTCAGAAACTCCCTTTCTTTAGTTATACTGCTTCTCTCTTTTTTCTAATATATAGTTTCCTCTCTGATCATTCCACTACAGAGAGTCATTAATGAAGCAACTCTCCCCTCCTATTCTATCAACATTGGAGTTCCTCAGGGTTCTGTCCTTTTGCCTACTCTCATTCTTCTTAATAAACCCTATTTACTCTTGTGCTGATGATTCCATTTACATACTTCAACCCATTATTCTTCCTCTTTTCAATTCAATACTTGTTCTCTTTCTCATAACTATCACATTTCCTCTCTCAGTTTGTACCTGGGCAGCATTTTAGAGGGGGGAAGCTGTAAGTTGTAAACTTTACTAATATTAAAATATATTTTCTCCCTACATTTCATCTTAAGAATCATTCGTTACCCCCTATTTTTCAAAACACCACAATTCAACACTGTAACAGCATACATGTTGGGCATAACCATATTCTCCAGTCTGTTCTGGAAACCCCACATAATCAAAATACAAAGTCTGCTTCCCAGAGCACTGTACAGGTGCCATTAATTATCATTCTTATGAGTACCTATTTCATATCTACAGGGGTTTTACTTGCCCAAGTATGAAAGACTGCTAACACACCTGGGGTGTCCCATCCTCCACCTAACTACAGTGGAATCAGAAGCCTTCTGTATCAATAATTTTGGCATCATCTCTCTTTGACTTTCCCTTTCCATGTGCCACAATGTTGCTGCTCTCTCTCTATTCTATAGGAATAATTTTGGCCATTGTTCTCGTGACTTGTCTGCATAAGTCCCCACAACCAAAGTTGAGCCAAAACCCATTTGCTTAAACTTATCTTTATTTATCTCCATCAGGTTTAATTCTGCCCATTGGCAAATTGCGTCTATATCTTTTTGCATCCCCATCTGATCATTCTCCACTTCAATCATTCTGCTAACTCTAGTGTCAACAGCAAAAGTCTTCATTATTCTTTCTTTTACTTTGTTGTCGACAGCTTATATCATCATTACAAAAAGTAGCAGGGTTGTTGACACCATTCCCTGTAATACCCTAGAGACATATGGTAGTAAATGCAATGTGATCAAGAGAGCTGACGAGGTGTATGCTAAAATGGTTAAGATGCATGGAATATTAGGCAGGAGCATAAGGTAAAAGTAGTCAGTACAAACATTAGGTAGGATCCTCTGCAAACAATGCACTTGAGTTGTCCTCTGCCAGTGGCCTGTTAAGGGTGAGGCATTAAAGGCTACGATGCAGCATGGGAGTTCACTAGTTATACTCTTTTGCCATGGCCACCCCCTTGAGGGAGTTCCAGTTGGAAACAGATATCAGAGATACAGACAGATATATAAAGAGAGAAGATGAACAAAGACTGATCGACTAAGAGGATCTACTGTCAAAATTGAAAGGAGAATGGAGTATCTATGATAAGATTTTGTTATTAAGACTGAGCAAGCATACTGTGCTAACTACAAATCCTGAGTGATTAACAAAACTGAATTTCTCTGTTATCATTCATATTGTATAATCACTTGCAGCCCTGGCAGGGTTAAATTTCTGGAAAACTGGCTGCTAAATGATCCATTTGCAAATGAGCAACTGAAAGCCATTATACGAGGTGGTACATTCCTAGGCAAAACTTTTCATATCTAATTCTTAAGTATGGAATATAAGAAAACCAACTTAGCTAAAGAATAATGGACATTAATATCTTATCATCTAATTTAGATATTTAATGAAAACTTAAAAATGTGGTGATGAAGGCATGAGCTGGTGGTGGATTAGGATGAAATGGAGTGAGGGTTACTGGGAAGGAGAAGGAGGGGCACTAAAATTGTGTGCATCTGCCCATGAATTATGTGATTCAGCACCTGAAGTGATGCCTTATGTTTTGTATTCTCAGATACCTTTATCATTCTTGGTCGGCAAACTGAATTGGTGGACAAGCCTTGTGAAAGGATTACAAATAAAAGATATGAGAGAAAAGGTACCAGATGGAGTGAGGAGTTTTTATGGGAGAGTAAGGCATGTGTGCAAATAGAAAGAAAGAAGGATAAGTGGTTCAAAGTGAAGGTATGTACATCTGCAGATGTGATCATGTTGCCATGGCTGTTACCTATGTTCATGAATAAGGTGGTGATAGAACTAAATTTGTGGGGTAGGTCTACAACATAGTATCAGACCCAATCACTCTAATGCCACACTATAAATGGACCTCACACAACATATCCAAGATTACTTCAATCAACCAGCACAATTCTAAAGGCAATACACATCAACAGAGCATTTAACACTCTAACCACACATCCTCATACAATAGATAAACATCACCTTCCACAACCATGGCCAACTTCACAATAATCCACAAACCAAAGTCACTCAAAGTGGCTGCACCTCAAAAACCCTTAAACTCTACAATGGAGTTCACCACTAAGCAGTCCTTTCTCCATCCCTCTCCAATCTCTTCTCACATTAGCCCCCAATACCTCAAGAAAAGTCCAGTATAAAGGCCATCAAACATGCATACAACCTCACAATTACCATTCTAACACTACAGTAGCAACAATAAAAATGCAACAGTAAAGTATACAGCTGGAACGATGGCTCACCCAGAACAGAATGTCTGCATTTCCATATAAGTCCTCAACTGCTCAAATAACTCTAGACATACACAAATCAATCCAGTCCACACCCTCCAGTCACCCCTGAATTGACAATCAATCCCACTGAACAAAACATCAACCATTCTAGGCAATGCATATGACAGACACATGACATTCACTCCCCTCACCAAAAACATCTGAACAAATGCATCATGTAGATTAAATGTGATCAGAATATCAAATAATACAGTACCAGATTTGCACACGAAAAAGAATCCCTAAGAAACCTCCACAGACAACACATTCTCTCGACCCTAAACTATGCCTCATTCGCATGGTCACCCACTCTCTCAAAAGCAAATATACTTGCAAACAATACAAAATAGAGCACTCAACACAATCATCAAACTCAGCCTACTTGCCCTATGCTACAATGTGCTCACTTTCCCTCTTCTATAGGCATTTGTTTGGTTTTTGCTCCCAAAATCTGGCTTTTCGTGTGCACCCACCATTAGATAGACTATGTAATACTCAGCTAGCCACACATCACATGATAACTGTGTGGCAGCTGACAACTCAAGGGTGAGTCATTCTGATAACTGCTTCTTTCCCTAAACCTCAAAGCCTTAATACTCTCTATGCTTTCAGGTCTTTACTAATAACTATGACCAGGAACATTTTAAAATACAGATTTCTCACTTCTTCCAAAATATTTTTCTTGTCTCTTCTTTCACCCTTTTATTAACCTATTCATATTTCAATTAAGGCCTAGCCTTGGTGTACACTTTTCTCCTTGACTGGAGCCTCCAACAGAAAAAAAAACACTCGCTGCCTAGTCCCAACAAACACTTAGCACCTACACAATAAAACAAAGATCCCCCAATACAAAATCACCTCAGCACACTTGACACTCAATTCTTTACAAAGCACTAGGCCCCTCCCACCCAACCCACTCCATAACTTACTACCAACCCCCAAGTAGAAATAAAGAGCCTACCCCCTACCTTACACTTCAGCAACCTCCACACTTAGATCCCACCCAACCCCAACTAATATAGCAATAACAAAACACATACACACTGAAATAACTTAACAAGCACTATACAATTGCCTTCTTAACTCAGTCTCAAACTCCAACACACCCCTGACATAAACCCATCAAAAGCCATACTCCCCACACAAACTCTAGCCACACCTTTCCTGTCTATACTATGGACATCACCGTTCCCTACAACATAACAAATGCTATTTCAACATATTCTAAGACCCCTCATGCCCATAAAGCAACTAACATGGTGAAGTCACTGAAAACTTACTACTCTCCCTACATATGAGGCATGCACATAATTACTCTTTATGTCCTACAGTCCCATCCAGTTGACATGGCTGACTTCCTGAGTGCAGAGGGAGCCCCATAAAGACAGAGGGAACTCCTGGGCAGGAAGTAAATGAATGTGAACGTGATGAGATGGGCAGCTGGTGGGATGTCTGATAACTATCTGGTGGAGACAAGGGTGAAGATTTGTAAAGGTTTTCAGAAAAGAGAAAATAAAATGAGTGAGATGGTGGTGGTAAAAGTGAGTGAGTGTGAGAAATACCAGGAGAGACTAAGAGTAGAATGGCAAATGAAATTAGGGGAGTGGATGAGGAATGGGAGCTATTATGGGAAGCAGTGCTGGCATGTGTGAGAGAAATGTGTTGCACATCAAAGGTGGGAGGTGGGCAAATGAGAAAGGGTAGTAAATAGTGGGATGACAAAGTAAAGTTGCTAGCGCAAGAGAAAGAGGGGTGTATGGGTGGTACTTACAGGGAAGGACTACAAATGATTAGATGTACAAGAAAAACCATCAGGAGGTCAATAGGAACGTGCAAGGGCTGAAAAAGAGGGTAAATGTGTTCGGGTAAGTGTGTATCAGCAAACTTCAGGTAAAATAAGATATTTGGAAGGATGTTAATAGTGAAAGAGAAAAAGTGGAACAGCGGTGTATGGGGCAAATGGGGAAGAGGTAAAAGGCAGTGATGGTAAGGAGGAGATGAAGTGAGTATTTTGAAAGACTGTGTTTGATGAAGGGTGGCAGATGTAGGGTGTTTGGGTCAAGGAGGTATGCAAAGTGAGTCACAGCGAGTATTTGGTGAAGAGAGATGAGGTGGTGAAAACACTGCATTAGATGAAATGCAGCGAGGCAGCTGGAATGGACAGTTAAATTTCTCAAGAAAGGGTATGACTGTGTTGCTGACTGGTTAATTAGGATTTTCACTGTATGTATGGATCATTGTGAGGTGTATGTGGATGAAGAGTGCTGTTGTATAAAGGCAAGGAGGGAAAACTGTGAGTGTCCAGACTAGAGAGGTGTACCTAGTAAGTTTTATGGGAGAGTGGTGACAGATGGGGTAAAGGCAAGAACAGAGTATCAGATTGGGGAGGGTTTATGTGGTTCAAGAACTGGGAGAGGATGTGTGGATCAGGTAGATACTTTTCAGAATGTGAGTGAGAAATACTTGGAGAAACAGAAGAATTTCTATATTGCATTTATGGATCTAGATAAAGCATATGATTGGGCTGACAGAGACACCTTGTGGAAGTTCTTACAAATATATGGTGTGAAAAGAAAGCTATCAGAAACAGTGAGAAGCTTTTATCAAGAGTAAGGCATGTGGAATGAAAAATATTTTGAGAGGTCAGAGTCTGCAGATGGGTGAAAGGCATGCATGGAGTAGAGTGAACTGGAGATATGCAGTACAAAGGGAGCTAACATGCTGCCTATAGACAAAACAAGGGAATAAGAAGCTGAGGCAAACCACAGAAAGATCTGTAGTGCCTGACTGTGCACAGGGAACTGTGGTTTTGGTGTATTACATGACAGTTAGGGTATGGACGTGAGTGAATGCATCCATTATTAATCTGTTCCTGAGGCTACCTTCCAAACATGGGAAACACTGATAAAGTATGAAAAATGAAATATATATCATCATTAATAATATCATTAAGCAGCCACAGGACACCTTCTATAGGGATCCTGACAGGGTTGACAGAGATGCCTAGCGGAAGATCTCATGAATATTATGATGTCGAAGAAAAGCTACTAAACGCAGTGAAAAGTTTTCAAGAGCGTATAGCATGCATACCAGTATGTAGAGAGGAGAATGAGTGGTTCCAATACGGGTGGTGATGTCACCATGGCTGTTTAATTTGTTTATGGATGGGGTGGTGAGGGAGGTAAATAGAAGGTCCTTAGAGCAAATGGGCCAGTATGCAGTCTGTAGGACTGGAGGTTGCCTGGGAAGTAAATAGAAGGTCCTTACAGAGAGAGGCAAGTATGCAGTCTGTAGGACAGGTGGTAGCCTGGGAAGCAAGTCAGTTGTTTTCTGCTGATAACACAGTACTGGTGGCAGAACTGAGTGAGAAACTGCAGAAGGTGATGTCTGAGCATGGGAGAATGTGAGACAGGAGGATGCTGAGAGTAAATGTGAATAAATTTAGCAGGGCAGGGGGACAGGTGCGGGATGTAAGCCTGAATGGAGAAAATTCGGAGAAAGTGAAATTTTTAGATACCTGGGAGCAGGCATGGCAGTGAATGAAACCATAGAAATGGAAGTAAGTCATAAGGTGGGTTAGGAGACGAAGGTAATGGGAGCACTGAGGAATGAGTAGAAAGAGTGGCTGACAAAGAGGATATACGAATCAGAAGCGCATGGCGTGTAGGGGATAGAATGAACTAGAACGATAACGTATATAGGGGTTTATGGGTTATCAATGGACTGAAACAGGGCATGTGAAGCAGCTAGGACCACAGAAAGCTGTGGACAGAGGGCACTGGTTTCAGTGCACTGCACATGACAGCAAGAGAATGGACCTGTGTGAATTTGGCCTTTCTTTGTCTGTTCTTCATGCTACCTTGCTAACATAGGAAAAGTCGAGGAAGTATGATAAAAAAGTAATGAGAAAAGGAGGAAGTTGGGAGCAAATGTGGAAAAACAGTAAAGTTATTATGTTTAGTGATTTTTTCCTCTAAGGCTCAGTCGCTCAGTCCTCTGTTCTTAACACTACCTCACTAACGTGGGAAATGGCGAATATGTATGAAAAAAGAAAGAAAAAAAAAATATATATATATATATATATATATACATATATTTTTTTCAAACAAATTTGCCCTTTGCCGCGTTAGCGAGGTAGCGTTAAGAAGAGGATTGAGCCTTAGAGGGAAAATCCTCAATTGACCCCATCTCTGTTCCATTTTTGTAAAAGCAGAAACTAGAGGGGAGGATTTCCAGCCCCCCACTCCGTCCCCTTTCAGTCGCCTTTTATGACACACACACACACAGGGAATATGTGGGAACTATTCTTTCTCCCCTATCCCCAGGGATAATAAATATATATATTATTATCATTTTTCTATTATACTTGATCGCTGTTTCCCGCATCAGTGAGGCATCACCAGGAAACAGACGAAGAAAGACCCATCCCCCAACACACAAAAATATATACATACATGCACAAATATGCACAGGAGAGGGTGTGTTGAAATGGTTTGGACATATGGAACGTATGAGTGAGGAAAGGTTGACAAAGAAGATAGATGTTTCAGAGGTGGAGGGAACAAGGAGACGTGGGAGACCAAATTGGAGGTGGAAGGATGGAGTGAAAGGGATTT
>JAYMFT010155396.1:0-12532 GCA_038088735.1 Panulirus argus
ATATACATATATACATACATACACATACACATACACACATGTACATATTTAGACTTGCTCGCCCACATCCACTCCTGCTGCCACCCCGCCCCCCGGAAAAATAGCATTGCCAACCCCCGCGCCGGCGAGGTATCGCCAGGAGACAGATGAATCTTTCAGGTACCTCTCACACCATTCCATCTATAAACAGATTAAGAATCCATGGTTAAATCACACCATTGCTGAAGACCCACCTTTATTTCGATCTACTCTCTCTCTCCTTCCTTCCCATTCTCACACAGGCCCTAATTTCATGATAAACATTCATTGCCTCAAGTAGCTTTCCTGCCACATTATACTTTTTGTAGCATTCTAGAATGCATTTTTGTCAACCCTTTCATATGCTTTTTTTCATCCATAAATGCCTCATGCAACTCCTTTTCTTTTCCAAGTATTTTTCATGCAAATTTCAGACACCAGTTCCACACGTCTTCTCTTACTTCTCCTACTGGCGCTCCTTAATCTGAGGCCCAGTGCTTGTTATCAACTACGCAGTCAAATATCTCTAATACAACTTAACAGATGTACTGAACAGACTTATACCTGTGTAATACCACACATTTCCCCAGCAATTCTAAGCACTGATTCCCTAAATATTTTTCATTTCTCGGCCATTACCCTCATTATGTTTAATCACCTTGCAGCACTCTTTACCCAGTCTCTCGAGGTATCTCCACATACAATCCTCTTTTCCAAGCTCTTTCACTTTTAGCACCCTCTTCCTACCCATGTCATTTCTTTTTTTTAAAGCCACAGCAAACTTTCACATTTTACTCCACAAGAAATTATCACACATCACAGCAGCTACCCTTCTCAGCACATTTGCATCCGCACCTTTGCATTTCTCTAAATAATGCCTGTTAACCCCCAACTCCATTTATTCACGTATATTGATGCATGCATCATTCTTGTAAATGGGTTTTCTCAATCACCAAACCTATTTTGGGACAACATGACAAGTTGTTCACCATTTTTATTTACACTGGTTACTTTGTGCCCCCTAATTATACCATCAACTGCCACATCACCTTTTAAGTTTCCCACAACTAATGCTCAATTCTTTATCTAAAAATTGTTGAATCATTCGCTTACCTCCTCCCAAAAGACTTGCCTTTGTTGCTATTTGGCGCATAAGCAATGACTATCACCAACCTCTCGTAATCTTTCATTCTCACCCACATTAGCTTCAGACTTGCTTCTTACACACTCTTGAACACATTTTCACAACTCTTTTTCAACTAAAAAGCCACCATTTCCTTTGCTCTTACCCTATTACTATTCCCAGGCTTTATCCCTCTGACATTCCTAAACTATTTTCCCCCTCTTCCTCTTGAACTTAGATTTACTGAGAGCAAGAACATACAGGTTCTTCTCCCCAAACAGATTATCTATCTCTCCCTTTGTGTCACCTAAGTTAGAGCAACTATGATATAGGGCTTTAGGAAGAAGGGAAACTGTTTTTTTTGGAGGGTTTCAGGTTGGCTACTATGTTGGCTGGTGTCCAGATGTGTGGGATTATATGTAATTAGGAGAGATTGAAGGTTGCATTGCAGTAGGGTCGAAGTGTATTTTGTGGAGCTTTTAAGTGTTATCAGAGCCAGTTGCAAGGGAATCCTTGAAGGTTTCAGTTGTTTTGTTGGTGTTAGTGGGAGTGCAATTCATATAACTATATATTTGGGCTCATCTCATTACTCCAAAGGTCTATACCTCATAAGTTCTGACTTGATATAAAGAGCGTGATTAGATCATCTGTTTTGTAATAAGATTTTATCATATGAAATGCGGGTTCGTAAAATTAATTGTATTTAGATATTTGATGTGTGGAAATTTGAACTATTTGATTATTGATTAAGGATTACTTTTCCTTGCTCATCAGTTAGACATCTCGTCTTATGTAGCTGCAGCATAGCCACCCTCTTAATATTTGTTCAGTAAGACAAGAATTAGACTATAGATCAATACAGGAATCCTTGTTTCAAGTAAGCGTGTTTGAATTGACTGGATAGGTGCATGGATACATTCATACAACAGGGAAGGCAGTATGCATCTCTATGTGCTTGCAAGTGTTCTGTGCTGTATAGGGTGATTTACCTGACTAGTTTAAAGTGTGTGGAGATACTTCAGTGAATAGGTGCATCAGTCCCCTCTCATCTAAGTGTAATATGTTAAAGACTGAACTGCTTATTCTGTAGGTTGGCCTTATTTTCATGTACGTAGTTCAACAGCTTTTGGCTGTGAGTTGATCTGTCCTAGGATGGTGAAAATAACCTGGTGAATGTTTAGTTTGATTTTTGAGAGATGCAGACTACTGACTTTATGTGAGATAGTTGTTTAAGAAGCCATATATTTGATGGAAGTGTTAGACTTTTGTTTCATGGTGAAACAGGAATGCTGTATTAAGCATTTATACTACATTTTCTCTCATAGAACGGAGATTTCAGTCAATATTAATATTTACAATATTATGTGACCCCTCAACGACTTGTCCTATCTTTTCCGAAGAATTCATTTTTCTAAGTGTCCTCATCCTTCACTCATTATATTCTCTGAAATCACAAGTACAAACATTTTTAGACCAACAGAAGTATCACTCTTTTACAGGATGTTGGTGAACAGTGTTTGTGGAGTGGAGGGCTGGTTAGAAGGAGAGGAGGTTGTATTTGGAGTGGAATCAAACTTAACACCCACATCTACTCTTACTCTTACACCGCCTGCCAGAACGCTGACCTCTACACTTGCAGATGCTCTAGGACGTACAGTCAGAAGGTAGGGTACAGGGAACATCAAAAGTAGTTTGATAATGCAGTATGATTAAACTGTTAACGATAGTGATAGTAATGTTGATCGACTATGTCCCATAGAAAAGCAAAAATGTTAATCGTACTATAAAGATTTCATAAAAATGGTAACATTTATCTATCTCTGTAGTAGCGCTTCATGAAGATAGCTTTTATCATCCTTAGTGCTATGGCATTCCGGCACTGGGTGGAATTAGATGACGGAACCGTAGCCCTTAACCCAGCACCAACAGCGGATGATGACACCTTAGCAGCTTCTACCTTTTACAGCCAGGTGAGTTATACTGTCGTTAGAGTGTTTAACGATTTATGTAGAAGCATAGAATGTGAATGTTTTCAAGTGTCATATTACAGAGATACAGTATATTATTCTAAGTATTCTAGAAATTATTTGTTCTGGTGTCTGGATCTTAATTTTCACATAGTAACATTTAGCTTTAGGTGTAAGAGACACCATTAAGGAAAGGTATGAAGTTTAAATCTTTCCTTATTCAGTAAAACCCCTGTTATCTGAAGTGCTTGGGAGAATTGGTCATTTCGGATGACAAGAATTCCAGTTATTCGATTTCTTTTTATAAATATAGTAAATGATTAAGAAGTTGCCCAGCCCCTGCTTTATGCAGGGGTTATGCAAACCTCACACACAGAGAAATTGCATTTAGCACTTGCAGATCCTCCCACGAACTTCGCGTTATGTAGCTTCTAACGTCGAATAAACTCATCTAGCCATCCTTTACTTGCTTGAAATGGCTCTGGCTCAGCTACATTGTCTTTACACAAACTCTAAATCTTCAGGAGCTTTAGACCTGAGCTGAAGGTTACTAAGGCTGCTTTTCTTCTTCGTCTCATGATCTTTGTATAACCCTTGTGGTTACCTTGAGAGGCAGTGGAGTGCAGTGGACCGAAGCAGTTCGAATTTTCCCTCTATTCTCCTTTATGTGCCGGATTGTAGATTTACCCAGGCTGTACTACAATCCACCCAGGCTGTAAACACACAAGTGTTGATGCTCCCTCACCAGCACCAGTGTGTCATAAGATTTCTTGCTTCGTTTCTAGGGTCAGAGAGGTTCTCTTCTGTTTAACTGTTGGTTCTGTTGTAGATGAAGATGTTGCCGAACGATTGGATGCCATATTCACAAACACATGTGGCAGGTTGTAGGAAAATCATATTAAAAGGTAGGAAATACGTTAGACACCGATATAAAAGATATATTATCGGTACTACACGCCTAGGTATTGCGAGGGTCTGTAATGATTGCAAAGTGAGCCAGCACTTCACGGGTTGTTTAAATGCATTCTTTCGACACATGTAGCAGTCTTTTCTTTCTGCTTCACCCATACGTGGACTACTGTCATTCTGTCCAAAAATATACAATCTCTTCTTGTCACACATAACTCTTGACAAACACTTAACTCACACAATTCATTCTTCCTAACTCTAAATTTTCTGCAGTAAGTGCTATGCATTAACCCTGCCTTTTGGTAATATGGTAGGAGCAGTAAACTGAAATAGTAGGAACATTAAATAGGAGCATTAGGTAGAAACATTAGGTAGAACTAGTAAGCTGGAACATTAGGTAAACTCCTGAGGTAACAGTAGTTGGTGGGAATATTAGGTAAGAGCCTCCCAAAACATTGCGATAGAGTTGCCTCTGCCAGTAGCCCGCTAGAGGCTAAGAAGCGGCACTGGAGTTCACCAGTTATAGAGACTCTTTTTACCTTGTTTCTTGGTGATGTGCCGCGATCTTCTTTTGTTTCTTGGTAATGAGGCTCGATCTTCTGTTTCTTGGTAATATGCCTCAATCTTCTTCTGTTCATGGTAATATGCTTCGATCTTTTGTTTCTTGGCGATGTGCCTCGATCTTCTTCTGTTACTTGGTAATATGCCTCGATTTTCTTTTTTTTTTTTTTTTTTTTGGTAATGTGCCTCGATCTTCTGTTTTTTTGGTAACATGCCTCGATCTTCTATATCTTGCAAATACGATTTGATTTCTTCTGTGTATGGGTAATGTGCCTCGATCTTCATTTTTTTTTTCAATTTTTCTTGATATTCTGTTTCTTAGTGATGTGCCTCGATCTTCTTCTGTTACTTGGTAATATGCCTCGATCTTCTGTTTCTTGGTGATGTACCTCGATCGTCTTTTGTTTTTGGGTAATGTGCCTTGATCTTCATTCTGTTTCTTGGTGATGTGCCAGGATCTTCTGTTTTTGGTGATGTGCCTCGATCTTCTTCTGTTTCACGGTAATATGCCTCGATCTTCTGTTTCTTATTGATGTACCTCGATCTTGTATTTCTTGCAAATATGCTTCGATTTCTTTTTTTTTTTTTGTGATGCGTGTTGATCTTATGTTTCTTGGTGATGTGTCTCGATCTTCTTCTGTTTCTTGGTGATGTGCATCGATCTTCTGTTTCTTGGTGATGTGCCTTTATCTCCTATTTCTTGTTGTTGTACTTCCATCTTTTGTTTCTTAGTAGCGTACTTCAATCTCCTTCTGTTTCTTGGTAATGTGCCTCGGCCCTCTGTTTCTTAGTAATGTTCCTCGATCTTCTGTTTCTTGGTAATATGCCTCGATCTTCTGTTTCTTTGTGATGTATCTCAATTTTCTGTGTCTTGATGACGTGCCTCGATCTTCTTCCGTTTCTTGGTGATGTGCCTCGATCTTTTGTTTCTTGGTAATTTGCCTCGATCTTCTGTTTCTTGGTGATGTGCCTCGATCCTCTGTTTCTTAGTAATGTGCCTCGATCTTCTTCTGTTTCTTAGTGATGTGCCTCGATCATCCTCTGTTTCTTGGTGATGTATCACGATCTTCTTTTGTTTCTTGATAATGTTCCTCGGTCTTCTGTTTCTTGGTAATGTGCCTCGATCTTTTGTTTCTTGGCAATGTGCCTTGATATTCTGTTTCCCGGCGATGTACCTCGATCTTCTTTTGTTTCTGGGTAATGTGCCTCGATCTTCATTCTGTTTCTTGGTGAAGTGCCAGGATCTTCTGTTTCTTGGTGCAGTGCCTCGATCTTCTGTTTCTCAGTAAAGTGCCTCGATCTTCTGTTCCTCGGGAAACTTCTTCGATCTTCTCCTGTTTCAAGATGTGCATCGATCTTCTGGTTCTTAGTAATGTGCCTCCATCTTCTGTCTCTTGGTGATGTGCCTCAATCTTTTTCTGTTTCTAGGTAATGTGCCTCGATCTCCTGTTTCTTGGTGATGTACTTCCATCTTTCTGTTTCTTTTGTTTCAAGGTAATGTGCCACGATTTTCTGTTTTTTTAGTAATGTGCCTCGATCTTCATTTTTTCTTTCAATTTGTCTTAATCTTCTGTTTCTTGGTGATGTACCTAGATCTTCTTCTGATTCTTGGTAATGTGCCTCGATTTTTTGTTTTTTGGTAATATGCCTCGACCTTTTTCTGTTTCATGGTAATATGCCGTGATCTTCATCTGTTTCTTGGTGATGCGCCTCGATTATTCTGCTTCTTTGATGCATGCCTCAATCTTATTCTGTTTTTTGGTGATATGTTTCGATCTTTTCTATTTCTTGGTGATGCTGATCGATATTCTGTTTCCTGGTGATATGCATCGATCTCCTGTTTTTTTGGGATGTACTTCCATCTTCTATTTTTGTTGATGTGCCTCAATCTTCTTGTGTTTCTTGGTGATGTGCTTCGATCCTCTTCTGTTTCTTGGTAATGTGCCTCGATCTTCTGTTTCGTGGTGGGTTGCCTCGATTTTCCTCTGTTTCTTAGTGATGTGCATCGATCCTCTGTGTATTGGTGATGTGACTCGATCTTTTGATTGTTAGTGATGTGCCTCGATCTTCTTTTGTTTCTCGGTAATGTGCCTTGATCTTCTGTTTCTTGGTGTTGTACCTAGATCTTCTTCTGTTTCTTGGTAATATGCCTCGATCATCTGTTTCTTAGTGATGTGCATCGATCTTTTGTGTCTTGGTGACGTGCATCGATCTTCCGTTTCTTAGTAATGTGCCTCGATCTTCCTCTGTTTCTTGATTATGTGCCTCGATCTTGTTCTTTTCATGGCAATGTGTCTTGATCTTCTGTTCTTGGTGATATGCCTAGGTCTTTTTCTATTTCTTGGTATGTGTCTCGATCTTCTGTTTCTGAGCAATGTGCTTTGATATTAATCTGGTTGTTAGTGATGTGCCTTGTTCTTCTTTTCTTTCTTGGTTATATGCCTCGATCTTCTGTTTCTTTGTACTGTGCCTCGATCTTCTGTTTCTTGCTGATTTGCCTCGATCTTCCTCTTTTTCTTGGTGATGTGTCTCGATCTTCTGTGTCTTAGTGATGTGCTTCGATCTTCTTTTGTTTCATGGTAATATGCTTCAATGTTCTGTGTCTTGGTAATGTGCCTCGATCTTCTGTGTCTTGGTGATGTGCTACGATCTTCTGTTTCATTGTGAAGTGCCTCGATCTTCCGTTTCTTTATAATGTGCCTCGATCTTCCTCTGTTTCTCGGTGATGTGCCTCGATCTTCTTCTGTTTCTTGGCAATATACCTCGATCTTCTGTGTCTTGGTGATGTACCTCGATCTTCTGTTTGTTGGTAATTTGCCTTGATCTGTTCCTGGTGATGTACTAGATCTTCTTATGTTTCTTGGTAACATATCTCGATCTTCTGTTTCTTGCTGATGTGCCTCGATCTTCCTCTTTTTCTTGGTGATGTACCTCGATCTTCTTTTGTTTCTTTGTAATTTGCCTTGCTCTTCTGTTTCTTGGTAATTTGCCTTGGTCGTCTGTTTCTTGGTCATGTACCTATATCTACTGTTTCTTAGTTATATGCCTTAATCTACTGTTTTTTTTGGTAATGTTCCTCGACCGTCTTTTGTTTCTTAGTGATGTGCCTCGACCGTCTTTTGTTTCTTAGTGATGTGCCTCGATATTCTTCTGATTGTTGACGATATGCCTCGATCTTCTGTTTCTTCGTAATGTGCCTCGATCTTCAATTTCTGAGTAATGTGCTTCGATCTTCGTCTCTTTCTTGGTGATGTGCCTCGATGTTTTCCTGTTTCTTAGTGATGTGCCTCGATCTTCTCTTTTTTGGTGACGTGCCACGATATTCTTCTGTTCATTCGTGAGGTGCCTCGATTTTCTTATGTTTCTTGATAATGTGACTCGACCTTCTTTTTCTTGCTAATGTGCCTCGATCTTCTTATTCTTGTTGATGTGCTCGATCTCCTGTGTCTTAGAGATGTGCTTTGATCTTCTGTTTCTTAGTGGTATGCCTCGATCTTCTTCTCTTACTTGGGAATGTGTATTGTTCTTCTGTTTCCCTTTGATGTGCCTAAATCTTCTTCTGTTTCTCGATAATATTCCTCGATCTTCTGTTTCTTGGTGATGTGGCTCGATGAATTTCTGTTTCTTGGTGATGTGCCTCGATATTCCGTTTCTTCTTAATGTGCCTTGATCTTCCACTGTTTCTTGGTGATGTGCCTCGATCTTCCACTGTATCTTGGTGATGTGCCTTGATCGTCTTCTGTTTTTTGGTAATGTGCCTCGATATTTTTCTCTTTCGTGGTGATATGCCTCGTTCTTCTTCTAATTCTCAGTAATGTGCCTCGATCCTATTCTGTTTCTTGGTAATGTGCCTCCATCTTCTGTTTCGTGGTGAGCTGCCTCGACTTTCTTCTGTTTCTAAGTGATGTGCTTCGATCTTCTGTGTCTTGATGATGTGACTCGATCTTTTGATTATTGATGATGTACCTCGATCTTCTTTTCTTTCTTGGTAATGTGTCTTGATCTTCTGTTTCTTTGTGTTGTACCTAGATTTTCTGTTTCTTGGTAATTTACTTCGATATTCTGTTTCTTGGTGATGTGCTTCGATTTTCTGTTTCTTGCTGATGTGCCTCTATCTTCCGTTTGCTAGAAATGTGCCTCGATCTTCCTCTGTTTCTTGGTTATGTGCCTCGATCTTCTTTCTCTTGGCAATGTGTCTTGATCTTAGCTCTTGGTGATGTGCCTCACTCTTCTTCTATTTCTTGATGATGTGTCTCGATCTTCTGTTTCTTAGTAATGTATCTCAATCTTCTTCTGGTTGCTGGTGATGTGCCTTGATCTTCTTTAGTTTCTTGGTGATGTGCCTTGATCTTCTGTTTCTTGGTGATGTGCCTCGATTTTCTTCTGTTTCTTAGTGATGTGCCTTGATCTTCCGTTTCTTTACAATGTACCTCGATCTTCCTCTGCCTCTTGTTGATATGCCTCGATGTTCTGTTTCTAGGGAATATACCTCGATCTTCTGTTTCTCGGGGATGTGCCTCTATCTTTTTCTGTAACATGGTGATGTGCCGCGGTCTTCTGTTCCTTTTTGATGTACTTCCATCGTCTCTATTTCTTAGCACTGTGCCTCAATCTCTTTCTGGTTTTTGGTAATGTGCCTCGATCTTCCTACGTTTCTTGCGGATGTGCCTCGATTTTCTTCTTTTTCTTGGTAATGTGTCTCGATCTTGTTCTATATCTTGGTGATGTGCCTCGATCTTCTTCTGTGTCTTGCTGATGAGCTTCAATCTTCAGTTTTTTTGTGATGTGCCTCGATTTTCTTCTGTTTCTTGATGATGTGCCTTGATCTTCTGTTTCTTGGCAAAGTGCCTCGATCCTCTGTTCTTGGTGATGTGCCAGAATCTTTTTCTATTTTTTGGCGATGTGTCTAGATCTTCTATTTCTTAGTAATGTGCCTCGATCTTCTTCTATATCTTGATGATGTGCCTTGATCTTATACAGTTTCTTGGTGATGTGCCTCGATCTCCTTTTTCTTAGTGAAATTCCTCGATCTTCTTCTGTTTCTTTTTAATGTCCTTCGATCTTCTTCTGTTTCTTTTAATGTGCCTTGATCTTCTGTGTCTTGTTGATGTGCCTCGATCTTCCTCTGTTTCTTGGTAATTTGTCTTGATCTTCTGTTTCCTGATAATTTGCCTTAATCTTCCGTTTTTTGGTAATGAACCTATATCTTCTTCTATTTCTCGGTAATATGCCTCGATCTACTGTTTCTTGGTAATGTTCCTCGGTCGTCTTTTGTTTCTTGGTGATGTGCCTTGATCTTCTTCTGTTTCTTGGTGATGTGCCTCGATCTTCCGTTTCTTAGTGATGTGGCTCGATCTTCCTCTGTTTCTTGGTGATGTGCTTCGATTTTCTTTTGTTTCTTCTGATTGTGCCTCGATCTTTTTTTTTTTTTTGTGATGTGCCTCGATCTCCTGTTTCTTGGTAATGTTCCTCGGTCGTCTTTTGTTCCTTGGTGATGTGCCTTGGTCTTTTTCTGTTTCTTTGTGATGCGCCTCGATCTTCTTCTTTTCCTTGGTAAATTGCCTCGATGTTCTTCTGTTTCAAGGTTGTGTGCCCAGATCTCGTGTTTCTTTGTAATGTGTCTCGATCTTCTTCTTGGTAATATCCCTTGATCTTCTGTTTCTTGGTGATTTACCTAGATCTTCTTCTGTTTCTTGGTAATATGCTTCGATCTACTGTTTCTAGGTAATGTGCCTCGATCTTTTTCTGTTTCTTGGTGATATACCTTGATCTTCCGCTTCCTAGTTATTTAGCCTAGATCTTTCTCTGTTTCTTGGTGATGTGCCTCGATCTTCTTCTCTTTCTTGGGAATGTGCTTCGATCTTTTGTTTCTTTTTGATGAGCCTCGATCTTTCTCTGTTTCTTGGTGATGTGCCTTGATCTTTTGTTTCTTAGTAATGTGTCTCAATCTTCCTTTGCTTCTTGGTGATGTACGTCCCAATTCTTCTGTTTCTTGTTAATGTGTTTCGATCTTCTTTTGTTTCTTGTTGATGTGCCTCGATCTTCTTTTGCTTCTCGGTAATGTGCCTCGATATTCTTCTGCTTCTTCGTCAGGTGCCTCGATCTTCTTTTTCATGGTGATATGCCTCGATCATCTGTTTCTTGGAGACGTGCCTCGATCTTCTGTTTCTTGGTGATGTGCTTCGATCTTCGTTTTTTGATGCTTCTCGATCTTCTGTTTCTTGGTAACGTTCCTCGATATTCTTCTGTTCCTTGATAATGTGCCTTGATTTTCTGTTTCCTGGTGATGTGCCTTTATATTCTTCTGTTTCTTGGTGATATGCTTCGATCTTCTGTGTCTTGGTGATGTGCTTCGATCTTTTGTCTCTTAGTGATATACCCTGAACTTTTTCTGTATCGCTGTGATGTGTCTAGATTTTCTGTTTCTTGGCGATGTCCCTTGATCTTCTCATTTTTAGGTAAAGTGACTCTATCATCTGTTTTTTTTTTTTTTTGGTATGTTCCTCGATCTTCTGTTTCTTGGTAACATGCCTTGATCTGCTTCATGGTGATGTGCTTCGATCTTCTGTTTCCTGGTGATGTGCCTCGATCTTTTGTTTCCTGGTGATGTGCCTCGATCTTCTGTTTTTGGTAATGTGCCTCAATCTTCTGTTTCCTAGTGATGTGCCTCGATTTTCTGTTTCTTGGTAATGTGCCTCGATCTTTTTTTCTTGGTGATGTGCCTCGTTCCTCTTTTTTTTTTTTTTTTTGTAATGTGCCTCGATATTCTATTTCGTGGTGGTATATAAGATCTGTTTTTTGATGATTTGCCTCTCTCTTCTTTTTCTTAGTAATGGGCCTCAACCCTCTTGTGTTTGCTGGTGACGTGTCTTAATCTTCTTTTGTTTCTTGGTGTTGTGCCACGATCTTCTGTTTCTTGGTAATGTGCCTCGATCTTCTGTTCCTTTGTAATGTGCTCCGATCTTCTGTTTCTTGATGATTTGCCTCGATCTTCCTCTGTTTCTTGGTGATGTGTCTCGATCTTCTGTGTCTTAGTGATGTGCCTCGATCTTCTTCCGTTTGTTGGAAATTAGCCTTTATCTTCTGTTTCTTGGTGATGTACCTAGATCTTCTTTTGTGTCTTGGTAATATGTCTCGATCTTCTGTTTCTTGCTGATGTGCCTCGATCTTCCTCTGTTTCTTGGTGATGTACCTCGATTTCTGTTTCTTGGTAATTTGCCTTGATCTTTTTTTTTTTTTTGTAATTTGCCTTGATCTTCCGTTTCTTAGTGATGCACCTATATCTTCTGTTTCTTGGTAATACGCCTCGATCTACTGTCTTATTGGTGATGTTCCTTGATCATCTTTTGTTTTTTAATTATGTGCCTCGATTTTCCTCTGTTTCTTGGTGACGTGCCTCGATCTTTTGTTTCTTAGTGATATCCCTCGATCTTTTTTTGGTAATGTGCCTCGATCTTCTTCTATTTCTTTTTCATGTGCCTCGATCTTCCGTTTCTTTATAATGTGCCTCGATCTTCACCTGTTTCTTGTTGAGGTCTCTCGATCTTCTTCTGTTTCTTGGTGATATATCTCTATTTTCTGTGTCTTGGTGATATGCCTCGATCTTCCTCTGTTTCTTGGTGATGTGTCTCGATTTTCTTCTGTTTCTTGGTAATATACCTCGATCTTCTGTGTCCTGGTGATATGCCTCGATCTTCTTCTGTTTGTTGGTAATTTCCCTTGATCTTCTGTTTCTTGGTGATGTATCTAGATCTTCTTTTCTTTCTTGGTAATATGCCTCGATCTGTGTCTTGCTGATGTGCTTCGATCTTCCCTTGTTTCTTGGAGATGTACCTCGTTCTTCTGTTTCTTGGTAATTTGCCTTGATCTTCTGTTTCTTGTTTTTTTTTTATGTTGAAGGCTCCAGTCATGGACAAAAGTCCACATCAAGGCCGGGCCCTAATTGAAATATAGA
>JAYMFT010155407.1:0-26564 GCA_038088735.1 Panulirus argus
TGTGCCATACATGTATAGATAAACTGCATGTTGAATAAAACTCTATGAACTCCTACTGAAGTGCGATTTAACCTTTACATATATATATATATATATATATATATATATATATATATATATATATATATATATATAGTGTGTGTGTGTGTGGGGTACCTTCCTATATTATGGGCGAACAATGTGATTGTCTTTTCACCATTACAATAACGTACCAGTCCTTGGCATGGAAGGGAATCCTATTAGTATTCATATCCGATCATCACACTCTGGCCAACGTATTCAGGGAGAATGGCATCAGCTGTACCTTCATGATCATCCAAAGTTTTAAGGGAGAATGATAATACATCTGCGTTGTTGCTCCCTGCCTCACTCCGCCAGGAAGACTGTCATTATATCTTACCTACCTCACACGGGGAGGGGGGAAGGACTAGCCCTATTTCTGATTGGAGCCTCATACATCATTAGAGATCACATCACTGCCTCATGAACTCACAGCAACTGACTCACTAAGGGAGACTGCCTAAGCACCTCATGGCCTCATAGCAACTGACACAGGAAGGGTGATAGTCTTTACCTCATGGCCTCACAGCACACCTGACGCTGCAAGGGAGACATTCACTACCTCATGGTCTCACAGCACCTGACGCAGCAAGGAAGAATACCTCGCAACACCTGACGTCAGAGAGAAGGGGAGGACAACCAGCCTCGCTGACTCCCGAAGGGATTAAGCAGCCGGGCATTTATTCAGCTGTGAGCGAGTAACACAATAATACCCTCGCAGAACGATGGGATTTTAGGCATACATATTAGAGAGGTTGTTAGTATCGTCAGCACTGTCAGGGCCAGGTAGCATTCTGATAGTCTAATGACGTCAAGGGAAATATAAATACAAAGGGTTGGGGAGGAGACAGTTGCGTTTGACGTGCGTGACGCAAATGGCCATTAAATTCACGTCTGGATGCTCGTCCACAACTGATCCGTCCCCATGGTTACAAGTATAAGACGAATGTAAATGTACGTATAATGTTTCTGGATATGTGAATGCGTGTGTGGATGTGTGACTGAATATGTATGTTTTTATTTACGTATGTGTATTTATATGTATGTATTTATGTATGTGTGTGCCTCTATGTCCGTCTTTGAGTTCTTGTATGTGAATGATAAAGCTCATCCAGACGTGTAGTAATAAAACTCCACACTCTGAGAACGGATATGAATCACAGCCTGAGTAGTTTAGCAGGAGCTGGTATGAGGTAGATTGTGTAAGCCGGAGGGACAGTGGTGTGAGGTAAGGCCTCAGAGTGCCTTGCCTCAGGAGCCTTGCTTCAGGGTGCCTTGCCTCAGAGGGCCTTGCCTCATGGGGTTTTACCTCAGGGTACCTTGCCTCAGAGTGTCTTGCCTTAGGGTGCCTTACTTCAGGGTGCCTTACCTCAGGGTGCTATGCCTCAGAGTGCATCTTATGTCCCTCTGGCACTATGGATGGTCATTTTTTTCACGTCCTGTATTCACACTTCTCTTTGCTTCCTTGTTTTGCATACACTCTCTGGATCAGTAGTATTTTTCATATCTTTATGTTGTTCAAGTACACAGCTTTGTTTTTATAGTAAATCTTGATTCACCAAACCATTCTCTGTCTAATCATCAGTTGTATAAAGTAGTAAAATGTTTACTACGATGAAGTTGACCTGACCTAGCCTGACCCTCACACAGGACGGGCCCGAGAATGGCGTGGTTAAGTTCACGCGTCCTGACACTGCGCTGGTAAGGTTCCAAGAGACGCCAACACCTGCACCATCATCAGCCGCCTCCTCCACCATCATCACCACCACTACCACTGCTTGTGCATGACTTTTATCCAAGGCTTTTCCTGATATCCAGGACACTCAACTCACTGCCCTATTGTTGCCCCATTTCCTTATGGATAGAACAGAAGTTTTTTTCACTTTTAAGTAAATTCAATGAAACCAAGGATAGATTATACAAAATGGGAAGCTCTTGAAGAGTGTGTTCTGAACATCAGGCAGGCCTTAGCTCTAGCATCTGCCAGTATTGTCATCTGCTTGCTTTCTTAATAATAGTTTACCTTTTTCCCATGTGTTTAATTTCTGACTTCTCTGTATTGCCAGGATGAGTTGTGAAGCTCGCCCCTTTCACAGCTTCTATCGCACCATTGTTTTGGAATGTCGTCACTGAAAGCTCTTCTCTTTCTCTCTCTCCAGCAAATAACGGCTGTCTTATTCCCGATGGGCTTCTCTGGGTCCTAAATCCTGAGTCTTTATTTCAGGATTGTGTGTAGGATGCATTTGCTTCCTCTTGATTAACCCTAAATGAACTAATGAAGCCTTTTCCAGGTTCCTTCCCACTCTTCTTCATCTTCCGAAGGGGAAATAAACAAGGTCTCACGTGACAGGCCATGCGTTAAGATCCTCGTATGCCACAACCCATGCCTCTGCCACACCAAAGTCTTACGCTCCTGTGTGTTCCAATGCTCACACCCTGGACAGCTTTACTCCTTCCATCCTCCACTAACAGTGTTACTTTTATCATTCCTGGCACTGAGAGCTTTCCCCATCAGGAGCACCTCAAGTTGTGCCTTCGTGTGTCCAGAAAATAATCCTTTATTTTCCTTTACATCCCCATTGAACTAAAATCCTGATATTATGCTAATTTAATTTCTGGAGACTTCAAGATAAATAACACCTTAGATCACTATTTTTTGTTTTTTTTTATGTCTCCTTCTTGCACAGCACTTATCACAGCACCATGGCAGCTGTTTTGTTTCCATGTTGCACAGCACCACCGCACTCCCATCTCGCACTTGCTACTCACCTCGCCACAGCACCGGATTTTCCCCACAGCACTAATCTAAAACCCTACTCTCGCACGGGCCTTTGGTGTTCTGAGTGTCTGTGTTACGTTAATCATAGGTGTCGAGTTTTGTCGTGCAAGTAGGTGTCTACTACTAAATAAGCTAATGCTATGAAGAGCTGCCACCTTTGTGTCTTCATCTCCAGCATTGATGTAAGATAAATCACTAGCAGTGTCCAGACTCTCCTCCTCTTGCATACTCAGGAGCAGCCTTTTGATTGTCAGAGTTTGATGTAATATATTTTCAGAAGCAGAAGTGACATTTATTTCTTTTACTGTATACATATTTAGTAGTTTTGTCCTTAAGGCTATAATTATAGATTATAATTTATGGCTGAAAATTATGCATCTGTCAGATGTTAATAATTCTTTTTCCTAAGTTCTTCTCCAGTGCCTGCCTATTTCTCTGGACATGTTTTAAACACCTCATAACCTTATGTCACCATTTTGGCATTGAATGATGGTATTTAACTAACTCATCGCTGCTCTTATTTTCCTGATTGTATGCTGTACCATCCTGTCCATCCTCAGTGCCTCACAGGTTGTACTGATCTTTGGATATCCTTCCTAAATATCTTACCTGATCCTTGACTGCCCAGAGACTTTAACTCTTCCTGAATCACCTAATTATTTTACTTCCTCAAACTGCCCCATGAGTTTCCTCTCTCTTTGTATGCTAAATCAGCCTAAAATCCCAAGCCTACTGGCGTGTAACCCACCACTCTCCCATGATTCCCTAGTCCCTCTTCTCCATGATTCTCCATCCTCCCTGTAGCCCTATAACTGGGTCCATCCTCTCTTCTTCATGATTCCTCACTCTCCCATACTTCGAGACATTGCCACTGACCCATAAGCCTTCTTTCCCAACTGCTTCATAATTCAACACTCCCCTGATTGTCCACTTACTGTAAATTTTATTGCCATATGGTTCCCCATCCATCTTGACTTATCAGTTCTTATAATGCCCAATAACTACTCATTAGTTTTCCATTATCCCAACACTTCTACACTTATCACTCTCTGACTCCCCATTTAATTGCAATCCAAAGATTCTTCAAGAGCCACACTACTTCCCAGTAACCTCTGAATCCCCAATTCTTTAGTGCCTTATGACTTCCATACCAACACTGCCCATATGTTTCCTGTTAACACACAACCTCTTCATTTCCTACTCCCTTCATCCCTAAAAACTCCATACTTTTCCTCCTATGATTGCTCACTCCTTTCATTGCTAATTCCCCACATCTTTTGTTACCCACATACTCCACATTTTCACAGTACCCCCAAATTCCTCATTTCCTTCTTGTCTTATGACCCTTGTCCTTATTGTCCCTACATTGTCCCATTACCCATGACATCCTTATTGTTCCAAGACCCCTATTGCTTCATGACTCTTAATTCCTCCAACAGCCCTATGACTGCCCAGTATCCTACTGCTTCATTGCTTCCCACTTCCTCAATAATTACCATTCAATAACTCTGCTTCTTCATTCATCATCCAGTTCCATCCTATTTTCTCACTCTGCCTAATTCTTTACTCTACCCACTGCTTCGTGACTCCCAAGTTCCTCCACTGTATTATAACTAACCTTTCCCCTCTGCTCCACAACATCTGGCCTCTCAGCTGTACCTACCCTCAGGTACTACCATCGTGGGAGGCTGCACGGCAGGGTTCAGTAAGCTTCAAGATGCGTACCACAGAGCCTAATGGTCTACTTATGTACAACTCTGGCTCCATGGCTGCCCAGGTCAGTACCTTGTTGGGCCTCTTGCCAAGAATGATACAATACAATTGCTTTCCAAACCATCATATTTTCTTACATTTCAATTGTCATAATTTTTTACCTTACTATTTTTAATGAAAATTACTTTTCATTTGTATTTTATGATTCCTCATACAGCTTTATACAGCATTCCTGAAGTTGAAATAGTTAAGGTGGTTAACACTGTAAAATTAATGTTAAATTAGGAATTATATTTTTCCTTATTTTTATCTTAGATGGACACATTGGCTCCTAATCACTTTGGCATGTACTTTATATGTGAGATTGAAATAATATTATTGTATCATGCTAACAATGACAGCTCAGGTCTGTTGCTTCTAAAGGTTTAGGAAGTCAGAGTTTTATTCCCAAAGTTTAACTTTTTAAATTTATGCTGGTAATGAATTGATTGGGAAGTCAATCATCTGTTGAGATTCATTATATTAGCCTGATTTTATTGTTTTTATCTATGTTTGATTTTTCAGGTGCAAAATTCTTTTACATAAATCAAGGATTGTATGATGAAATATTGATAATAGTGCTTAAGGGTAACTTATTAGATGATGCAAAATGAAAAGTAAGAATAGGTATATAAGTGTTAAAGAGGTTTATTAAAATGAGTAATTCAGTTCAAAATAATGTTTCCATGTTTAATATTCTATGAGAATAGAAGATTGGAAGGAGAGTGAAAGCTATTTATATGATTGATTGGTTAATGTCGAAAAAATCTGTATTGAGACATTATTCATGAAAACAGAGTATGAAAGTGAAGATAGAGGTTTCAGACTGCTGTAAATTATGTAGCAAGTCTACACATCCAGCAGGGTTATTACTGATGACCCCAGTTCTGCAGAACTGATTCCCAGTAAAGGTGCATTCTTAAGTGCACTTCATCTATCTTATATAAATGGGAAGGGAGTTGGTGATAAAATTACTACTGTTGTTAAAAAGAAGAGCCAAACCAGACCAGATGTAGGCAGGTAATACAAAAAGAGAACCCTCAGCAAAGTGGCAAACTAGAGAAAGGAGACATGAACCTTTGGAGATGGTATATTACTAAGAAAGTGGTAGGCATCAGGATGCTGCTCACTCAAGGGTTTTCTCAGATGCAGCAGTCCCAAGGAAGCTGCCCTATTTTTCTGTCCAGTATCCTCATGTCATAAAATATTTTCCATATGTTCCTTACAAATGTGAATCAAAAATCAGTCTTTTAATCTGGTAATGGGGGAAATGCCAAGTACTAACAGAAAATTATTGTTTAATTCTTTATGTCAGAGGTTCCAGTCATGGAAAAAAGTTCTTAGATGTAAGGCCCTGAATGAGAATAAGAGGTCAAAGACAGAAACAAAGAAAAGAAGCATTTTTGAAACAGTAAGAAAAGCATACTTCCAAGGTGTGAAAATGAAAAGAGGATAGACATATGGTGCATGTAAGTAAAAGATATCAAGTCAATCAGTCTTTAGGGCTAAAAAAATGAAACAGCCATGTGCTATAATTGCTGTACTTGTGTATACGGTGAAGGAGTTCTACACTAATGGGGTAACTTGAATTTTACTCTTGTATGATACAACTTTTTATAATCTTATATACTCTCAGGATTCACAGTCATAACTTATTCCATTCATCCACTACTAACGCTATAATAGTACATCTGTACGTCTTTTCTAAAAAGTATATTGTTAAGTTTCATGTTATGGTCCTTGATTGCTCTATCTTTCCATCTCTTGAAGAACTCTTCTCTCTCAACATCATTAAACCGATTAAGAAACTTGAAGATTATGATCAAGTCTTCCCTTATTCTTCTCTTTTTATTTAAGGACATTTATGGCATTTAACCTCTCTCTTTAATGCAGTTGTCTTATTTGGTCATTTCATATGATTGAGAGTAGTTATATCACATGACCTAGAATAATGTGGAAGAACAGTAAGTAATTACACATGTAGGAATGGGACACATTTCATTTATATAATCAGTCCTTCTGTGACTGTGTTATATGTCATCTGCACCAGTATATATTTCCACACTAAAGGAGTTGATATTCATGATGTTCTATCTCTCATCAGCTGTCTTTATATCTGATGCTGTCACTTTCTCTTGTTTATTATAACATTTACTTTTTCTCTCTTAATTTGTTATAGCTTTTTTCTAATCTTTTGCTTAAAGACTACTACCAACTTCTAAGTTAGGCATTTTATATGATCATTTCCAAATGATCTTATTTGCTTGTTTTCTATTATCACCAGATCAACTTGTAAACCAGAAATAGGTAATGTTTTTTATTCCTCTTTCCTCTAAATGATGGGAAAAACCAGTGTCTTTCTGTCCTCCTTGATAAATGTTATTGCAGTTTATCTAAGTCTTTTTATAGTGCACTAAATCATTCTGGGATTCAGATGTGATATTTCCCTTTGGAAGTATGATAAAAGAACTCAGCTTAAACAGTTTTTGATTGTGTAGTTAAGTATACCTTTATGTTTGCTTTTCTTTAGGGTGACTTCTTTGCACTGGAGTTGCTGGAGGGTCACCTGTATTTGCACCTGAACCTTGGATCAGGGTCACGCCGAGTCAAGGCCACAAACCGACGGGTAGATGATGGGTGGTGGCATGAGGTGACCTTGAATCGGGATGCCCAGGCAGGCAGGATCACTGTTGATGAGGGTGCCAATGACTTCACTACACCAGGTAAGGAGGGAATGGTGGGAGGAAGAGATATTGGGGAAAATATTAATGTCACCACAGCAAATTCATGGCAGATTAGAAAAAAAAGGCTTGATGGCCATTTTTAAAGGAAGATGTATGAGAGGAAAAATATACCAGGAATTTTGGAAAAATTCTGAGAATTAAGTTTTTTCTAATATCACTATGATAAGAGTGAAATGACAGATTTCCTCTACATTTTTTGCTGTAATTGTTATTACTTTCATTTGCATAGCTGAATTATTTTTCAAGTATAATCATTACATTCTTTTCTTTCACTAGATTGGCATAGTTTTCCTGTATTCATCTTTCAGCTCATTGATTTTTTCTTCCAGTGTGTTTCAGTTTACTTCCCTACTTGCACTATCATAATTAAAACATTTATCACTAACAACTCTACATTATTTTATTGTCATTCTCCATATCCTTTATATTATCTTTGATACCAAATGAATGATTTGTAACACTCCAATCTCATTTCTGCACCAGCTGTACCAATACTACATACATACCTTGCATCATCACTGTTATCATCATTACAACATATTATTCTTTCTTTAGTATGCTTTTGCTGAACTTAGTTCTTGTTTAATCTCAGTGGCATTGCATTTATATTTTATACTATCTCAGTCAGTTATCCTTTTCACATCAAAATCCCTTATGGGAAATTTCTTACCTCATTTCTGCCCCCAAGATATGCATAATATTTATGATCATTACCTCTTCTTCCACTCCACCCACAGGAGAGTCTCATCGCCTAGACTTGGATGGTGCCTTATACGTAGGTGGTGTAAGCACAGGCGTTGTAGTTCCACCAGAAGTTTGGACGGGCAGGCTTGGTTTGGGCTATGTAGGATGCATGAGAGATCTGGTGATCAATGGGTTACCAGCAGACCTTGCTTCTTATGCAAAGAAACAAGATTCTGGTACGTTCAAATGATTTATGTTACAATTTGATTTTAAGCTTTGGTTTACTTGTCATTCATTATGTATTAGTTTAATTGGTTCATCAGATACCAGGTTGTTTTAATTGGGCACCAAAGTTATGGTTTGGCTGCTCATGACAAACAAAATTGTTTAGTAGAGCAGTATTATATATGTAGTGTTTTGTTAGTTTACAAAATTATTAACTCTTCTAAATCAGAGAGAATGTGATGTGCATATCAGATGATAAAAGTTACCTGAAAGCTTTGACTTGTAAGATTTTGAGTTTGCTTTCACATACATCTATAAATTTAGTGGTGATTAGGCCATCATTTTATAAGATATGCAGTCTAATAACTCTAAATTTGGTGGTGATTAGACCATCATATTATAAGATATGCAGTCTAATAACTCTGATACTTCTGCAAGTAATTTCACTTACTGATAAAATCTACTAAGTAAAACATAAGAGAGAAAAAGGTTTACGTTTATTTCATTGAAGAATGTAGTAGAATTAACCTAAGTTCAGTCACTGTCACCTAAGTAGTGGTATTTGTTACAGTTAATAACCATGGATCACATCATCAGTGTAATTCTAAAGGATAGTGTAAGTCTCACAGAATTCTACAACACAGTTATGAAAAAACTACTTGTATCCTTGATAATGTTTGCTGTTACATTATCAAGAGAAACTGCAAATGCATCAATTAACTTCACTTTACATGGATCAGCTTCACATTTACATTTCATTTTGTCTTTCCACCCACAGGTTCCATTGTTAGTTTTTGTCATAGTGATGGGGGTTCTTGCTCATCCTCACCATGTATGCACGGAGGTACCTGCAGGGAAGGATGGGGGCGTTTCATCTGTGACTGCTCCCATACTGCATTTGTTGGTCCCACATGTGGCAAAGGTAATATAATAACTATCCTAGTATAATGAGCTTGGCTTAAGCTTCTCTCCTCTGTCTTAGAGCTCACCTTTAGCACTCAGTACAGAGAATCTCATGCTGGGGTGTACAGACAGTAGGTAGGGTTGACAAAACTTTAATTTACAGATATTGCCAATCCTACATTAAGAAATTTCTCCAAACAAAAACACTTTACCTTAACTGTTCAAAGAAAATATTTACTTAGAATAAAGAAATTAACTCCGAATAGAAACACTTTTCCCTAACTGTTCACAGAAGCTATTTACATACAGTAAAGAAATGAACTCCAAATAGAAACGCTTCACCACAACTGCTCACAAAGGTATTTTCATAGAGTACATGGGTCAGTACTACCAACATGTACTTATCAAAGCACTGCCTGGATTTTCTCCCAAACACAGCATCTATCAGGCCTCTTGCCACTCGGTTCACACTATCTACGATCTGGTTACAGTACAAGACTTCCCAAGTCTCGTTACTTGGTCCACTCAGGGTACCTCTCATGAACAAGGCATGCTACCAACTCTCCCATACAGAATTGTAACACCATGCACTTAGCTGCACCAGCAACGGTGGTCTTGCCATCCAGCCAAGGATGGGTAGTTTTCTCGCAACCACCTGGCGCCGTGGACATACACCAATCTCCAGCCCCTCCGTTCCAATGGGCACCCACTGAGGTTGAGAGTCAATATGGCATATAGCACAGGCCAGTCAAACTGAGAGGGTGATACAGGAGGCTCACTCACATCGCCTTCTCAAGGCCAACGCAGTTGCCAGAAGTCTCCTCACACGTGCTTCTCTCAGAAACCCCTGCAAACCCGATTTCCATAACTAACAGACTTTCTTACTTTATTATCGGCACATTGGCACAACTTATATTCTTTCCTGCATCACTCAGTTAACACTGACAGCCTCGACATACCAGCAAACCAGCAGAGTCCCGTCCTCGCGAACACAAGAACGAGTGTTATCCTCTCAAATTCACCTTTCGTCAACAATGCCCGAGGACTCGCGTGCCTTGCAGCTAACCATCGAGCCACCAACCAGTGCACTAAATTCAAATCCTCACGCTAGTGAAAGGAAAGAATGAGATTTGAGAAAACTTTCCTATGTAAACTTAATGTATTGTTATGAGATTTTGAAAATAATGATTCTTGTAGAAATTATAAATGACTGAATTTTTGTTTTTAGTGATTTGTTCTTGTGTAGACTAAATTCTTGTAAATATGTTGCTTTTGTTTTTTTTGAAAATTAGAAAGTTTGTTTGGATGTAACCGATATTTTTTTGCAAAAATGTTGTAGAGACTTTAGACTTCATTGTCAATTGAAGATTTCTCATTGAGTGATTGGTAAGGAAGAGACCCAAGTTAAAAGGAATTTCTCACATATTTCTTTGTGTCCCAGCTTTTAAGAAAGAATTATCTCACTTCTCTTAATTATTTTTAAAGAACAATAGCTATAATGAATCTGTTTGCAGTATCCATAATTTGATGAAACTAATTTATCAAGATAGACAGAAGTGTAGCCCAGGATTTAGCCCAAATATATTAACAAACCTACTATTTAAGTAGTAGATCTGCTGGCCTTGGCTACATAAAGAAGTAGTGTTCTTCTCTCCAAGAACGTTACAGTTTTTCTATTGATTGTTTTTTTATTTTATCACACCCTCTCCTTCCACTCTTTCTTTCCACCTTTTCTGTACCATCTCTCCGACTGTTCCATATGATATCTAGCTCCTACCTAGAATTCTCTCATCTTTCTCACCCTTCCCCCACATTTCACACATGTATCTCACCTTTAATATGCCCCTTCCAGGCATTAATGAATGATTTTTTTCACAGTTTAATCTTAACACTGATTATACCCAATCCCTGCCTTTTTCATATGCTAATCAATGGCAAATTCAGGTTTATGGAAATTGAAATCCTTATTACTTGACCAAAATAGTTCATTCCATCTTCTCTCTCTCAATCTTTTATTTCAAGTGCTTCTATGAGGAAATGTAGATATGCAGTAATCTTTCCTAAATTGTAAGGAAATGTTTATCCACAGAACTGGGTTGTTACTGATTTATATTTGCTTTACAAAGATGGTTATTCAGTTCAGTAGACTGATGAATATATCATTTATTATCTTGTAGAATATTTTACAATAAAAAGATGAGGCATGAAGGTAAAGGCATACATGGGGTAAAATAGATTGGATCAATGTGGAATATAGTTGGGGACCACATGTTGTCAGCAGCATATAAACCAGGGCATATATATCAATCAAGGTTAACTATGAATTAGTCAGTGTAGCTTTGCTGTGGATGTTACAACTAGTTAATGGATGTGTGCAAATGAGGCCTTTCTTTGTTTCTTTCTGATGCTGCCTTACTAAGGTAGGTCAGGCAATTATGTCTATGAATAGAAAAAAATAAAATGTATTTAATGTTTTTAATAACATAATGAAAAATTTCCCATTATCTCCATCCAAGCCCCATACACCTTTCCATGCTTTTCCCTGACCACTTCATATGCTCTAGTTCAGCCAAATGACAGCACATCACCCATTATATACCATATTACTCCAATTTGCTTTATCCCATGCATGCTCCATATCTTTCTGCATGTTCAGGCCCTGAACACTGAAAAGTATGTCTCACTTCATCCTTTCACCTACTCAGATTTTCCCTTTTCCTTATTTCTTCCACTTCCAACATGTATACACTCTAATATATCCTCTCCTTTTCATTCATACTCCTATTGCTACCACAAATCTTTTGTACCCTTCATTTATGATATGATTAATCCTCTTCACACCATGTATTGTCCTCAACCATTTCTTTTTAACACAGCCATCCACTTCTATATACTTTTATCTAAGACCCAAGCCTCCCTTCCATAATATTAGAATGATTATCATGGATTCTTGTAAAAGTGTCATTTTTTTTTATCAATGTCTCACTTCTCCTACAGATGCAGCAACTTTAAGCTTTGATGGAACCCAGTTTGTGCGAGTATTCTCGGACCAAGAATCAAACACCCAAGCAGAGGATATAACCTTCAGATTCCGCACCAATCGACCCACTGGACTCCTTCTGGCCACCACCTCCCCTCAGTCTTCAGACAAACTTGAACTTGCTCTTCAAGCTGGCAAACTGAGACTGACTGTTAAGCTGGGGGATAGAGACAAGGTAAGGGAAATGGTGTAGAAAATGTGGAAAAGTGATAGCAATAGCATAGATAGAGGCTAAATGAAAATGAATATTGATGTGATGGAGGATAAGTTAAAATGAAAGAAAGATAGGGATTTCATGGGTGAAGACAGTAAGAGTATTAAAGGTTTGTGTAACTTCATGAGGCACATGTAGACATGTAAGCATAAACTCAAGAGTTGAGGATGAAACTGAAATAGATTTTGTCCTTTTATAATTAGTAATCTGACTGCTCTCAGATTTTTCATAACATGTCTGCTAGAAAATATGTTTTTTAGTCTGCATTTATTATGAGATGCCATAAAGTACTTTGTGACTTTATTATATGAAATATTTATTGTATTTTCATCAACATAATTGTTTACAAGCATTAACAGAATTGTTTCAATTCATTCTTGTTATTATGATAATGGTTTAAGCTCTTTGAAGGTTGTTTAACAGCTGTTAAGAGACATGATACTTTTTTTAACAAAATTATTTAAATATTTTCTGCAGGTGGTGCATGCTGGGAATGGCTTGAATGACCAGCAGTGGCACTCTGTTCGTCTAACTCGCCGGGCTACTCAGATTACTCTGCAAGTTGACAAAGAGGCTCCTGCTATTGGTGAGTTGTTTTCCTTTTTATGGAAGGTTTCACTTACATTGGTTTCTTCTTCACTTCCATAAAAGTTTTTCTTAATGGACTAGTAACCCTTACTCTGTTAAGTGTTTTGATATTTACTTTTATATTTCTTTGCTTGGTGTCTAAATATCAGAATCCCTTCCTTCAGCCCAATTTTGTGGGTAATTTCCCTGCACAGCCTTTTATTGTACCAGTAAGAAACTATATGTTTTCATATCATTTTTCTTGGTTTGATGATATCTTTCATACCTTATCCTTTAACTTTTATAGTAATCAGGAGACACCTGAAACTTCACTATACATTAGTGGTACTCTTTGAATCTTATTTTAGATAGGAATTGTCTCAAAGCCCATCTAAGTTGAGAGACTATCTGTTTTCTTTATCTTAAGAATCTCTTTTCAAAGTTCATTCTCATGGATAACTGTCTCAGCAACTCACTACAGAATCTTTCTTTGCATTCCTTACTCTTAAGGATTTTCCCCAGCATTTCTTATAATTTAAGACCACTCTGAACCTTTCATCCACTTGAAGACCTCTTCCTCCATCTCAACCACTTGAAGGCACCTATCTAATCATTAGCTTAAGGATCACTAATGCCTCCTCCCATTAGAACTCCGTTTCACCTAATCCCTTATAACTCCCTTACACCTTTCTTTATACTTCATTTATTTAAGAACCTTTTCCCCCCTAACCTCATGCACTGGAAGACCTCCTTAAATGAAAATACACTGTCTCAAATCATCTCATTTGTTTACTGAGGATTTCCTTGATATGTCACCTGATGACCCCTTTACGCTTCTTCCCCATAAAGATCTCTTCCTACCCTTTTTTCACTTAAGGACCACGCTTTGTACGACCTTCAACTAAGGACCTCTCTTTTCAGTCATTATCTTGACTTTTTCTTATACCATATCCAAATAACAAACTTGACCTCTGGCAGCTTATGCTCTTAAAAACCTTGTGCTGCACCTCATTTACTTAGAACCTTATTTGAAATTCTTCCAGAGAAGACGTTTGTTCACACCACATGTGAATATATATTTGTGACATGTAACAATATATATACCAGTAACAAATAAAAGTACTTAGTTCTTGTAATTTTTGTGGTAACTATTCTATCTTTATACATCTGTACACTATGCTTTTAATTTATAGATGACAGGCATCTTGGATTTTTTCTACTGTTTGCCAGCTCTTTCTTTTTGGTCATTATCTTAGATATACTTGTTCCCACCACAGTTATATTCCAGTGTGGATGCTTGACTGTGGGATCCTAATCAGCAACCATATCAGTTGGAATGTCTTTCAAGTTACTATTCTTTCTTGCATATGAATTCATTTATCTTGAGTATTAATGGCTCCCAGAATCAGACATGACTGATTGCAGCTCTAGAGTGTTGTTTGCATCTGTTTATCACAATAACAAATAATTGATAGCAACATTGATTTTTAATGCTTCACAGAAAAGAGGACTGCGAATATGTCATTATATTAAAGTAGAACAGTTATCAGTGATTAACTTTTCATACTATGTTATATTTTTTTTCATACATATTTGCCTTTTCCTGCGTTAGCGAGGTAGCGTTAAGAACAGAGCACTGAGCCTTAGAGAGAAAATCCTCACTTGGCCCCTTCTCTGTTCCTTTTTTGGAAAAGCAAAAAACTGGAGGGGAGGATTTCCAGTCCCCCTGCTCCCTCCCCTTTTAGTCGCCTTTTACAACATGCAGGGAATACATGGGAAGTATTCTTTCTCCCCTATCCCCAGGGATAACTATGTAATATATATGAAATAATATCATTTTAGATTCTTGATACAAATGAAAAGTAAGTATTCATGTATAGGTTTAAAGCTAGTTTTTACATCCAGATATACCGTATCTATGGTACTTACTGGAACATACAGTTATCTGTGTATATGAAGTTCTTGTGATTTCCCATATCATCTATAGTCTTACTCTTCAAATCATCTCTTTGAATTGTGGGATCTAGCTGTGCAACTATCCTTTATATAGTTCCTCAGCCACTGTCTTTATTTACATAATTTAAGCAATCAAAGTTTGTAAGTCAGGCAGCCAAGGATTTTCCTGACTATTGGCTGATACTCAGATGTTGATTGTTGATCAGATATGTAGATATTACTCCAGACATAGAAAAAATACAAAAT
Source organism: Panulirus argus (assembly GCA_038088735.1). Classification (NCBI taxonomy): domain Eukaryota; kingdom Metazoa; phylum Arthropoda; class Malacostraca; order Decapoda; family Palinuridae; genus Panulirus; species Panulirus argus. The sequence goes on from JAYMFT010155407.1 coordinate 15,171, forward strand.
GAAACACAGTAGAATGAAAAACCAAAGAAAGTGGTTGGTCAGAGGAGGGTAAAAGTGACTTTGCAAGGGAGTTGGGACAGTGACTGTTGCAGCAAACATGAATCTTTTTTTTATCTGGGATGAATTACCACCTACAACACCATGTAGAGAAAAGTCTGCATTTATCATCCTGGCTGTCCAACTTGTTTGCAGAAAATCACCTTTACCAGAGTCAAAGGGGAAATTCTCTCAAATCTTTCCTCACATCTTAGAATTGACATTGCATTAATGATTCCTTTCCTTCATGTATGGCAGTTGTCATACATAAGACTGCAAAGTTTGCTTTCATAACATAGTTAACATGGAGCTCTTCCATCATTTTTATACACAGAGAGAGGCATTTTACATGATATCATCCTCTCTTATTATTTCAAGAACTTATGAGGGTATCCTCTACATCCACCTTACCTCAGGGTTTTTTATGAGTTTTTACTCTTCCATATATAGGATATTTATGAGATATTCTTCCCCACATCACAATAGAAATCATGTATGAAGTTCATTCTCCCTTATATCATGAAGAATGATGGTCTTATATCAATATACTCTTTTATCCCACCATTAGAAATATTTTAGAAATCTCGTTTTCCACAGACCACACAATGGGCCGCCATAGTGTCCTTCAGTATCGAAACATCCACATTGGAATGATCAGCAACAAGTGGAGACCATCATCTACATTTGCTTCACCTGCTTCCACCTCATCTGTGTCTTTGCTATCTTCTTCCATACCCTCTGGTGGTGCCGCTTCGAATGTAGGCTCCATCCCACCTTTCATAGGACAGATGCAGAGTTTCTACATTAATGGGAACTACCTGTTCGAAATGGCACGTGCTGGTCATTTGAACAAAATGGAGGTGAGCTCACTTATGTTGTGAAAGTATGTTTTTCATGAAGTGGAGTGATTTAAGAAAGTGTGCTTAAAATGAAAAGCCATATCAATTAAATGAGAACTTTACAAAAGTTATCATTTAATGATTACTGATATAAGTTAGTTAGAATTGTTAAATCTGTAACCTTGCCACCCAACTTCCTTTCATATAAAAATCAAATGCAGCCCTTAAATCTATCTTCTGTTATTATACCCAGAGGCAAAACCAGAATATCAGAGAGGGAGGAAGTAGCAAGCCAAAGGGAAGGAAGTAGAGGGGTGGAGGTTTGGCCATTACTGAAGGATGTTTTCTGCATATGTTGCAGGAATGTAAAGGCCATATAAGCCTACCTCTTGCTTAGGGAACACAAGCATGAAAAATATACCTTCAATGGAACCTTTTTGATAATATTTAGTAAATATTTTAAATTGTCTTTAACTAGTCCTTCTCAGATAAAATTTTGTTACTCTTTATTTCATTAAAAAGTCCAAATAAATGATAAAGTTTTTTCTCTAATGCTTATAACTGACAACAACACTTTAGCAGAGTGTGAACCCCACTGAGCTGTGCCATATTTTAGGATAGTTCACTCTCCAGTATTTACTATCTAGAATCATGTAAATGAAATGATAATAACATTAATTACCATAAATTTCTCTGTTACCTTGATGATTTGACTGATTTAAAAATACGATCCTGATGATGTGCTGCAGCTTATTAGCTATCTTCATAATCGTAATGATATCAAAGTACCCACTGTTGAAAAACTATCTAATGATAGAAATTAGATCTTCAATAAAGAATATAATGTCAAAGTACAATTAATCAATGAGAAATTACCAACATTAGGTTCATTAGACTCTTTGAAATTTTTTTACATTTTACTGCATTGGTGTAGGGTTTATGATATTACGTGAAGGTTTTTTATAGTCTTTGACAATTACAAAAAGTTAAAGGTAAAGGAGGAGGGGGATTGCCCTAGTTATACCTCAAAAAGGTGTTACTACTTAATATTACTCTCATCATCCAGGTCACAGCAGTGTTTGGCAGGGGTGCCCAGGTTGTTCATCACCCAGTCACCTTTAAAACCAGGACAGCATATGTAGCCCTCCCCCAGCTTAAGGCTTATGCCTCCACCAACATCTACTTTCAGTTTAAGACCCTTCAACCATCAGGCCTTCTTATGTATAATGGAGGAAAGGGTAAGAATTGGGCTAGTAGCTGAAGAATATTTAGTTGATACTTCAGTAGGGAAATGGTAAAGGATATTGTTGAATTTTGAATGTTATCTGCTGAATATCTTTTCCCTCTTTACTTGGTGTGTACTGACTTTAATCTGCTATGCATAGGTCATGACTTTTTGGCCCTGGAGCTTGTCCATGGCCATGTTCACCTGATCTTCAACTTGGGTGACCGGCCAGTAAGGGTTCGTGACAACAACAAGATGGCTCTTAATGACAACAAATGGCATGTGGTAACTGTAAGCCGACCCTCATCTCTTCAGCACACACTGATGGTCGATGACAACATTGCCACTGTCACAAATGGTGGTAGCAGTGACAACTTGGATCTTCAAGGCTTCCTTTACCTTGGTAAATAACTTATATATATATATATATATATATATATATATATTTATTTTTTTTTAAATGATGATAATGATTCATGAAACACAAGGACAATATGTAGAGATATCAATACAAACTTGCAATACAGAAACCTGTACCCTTGAGTCGTTGTACTCATTTTTTTTCTAACCTTTTCATTTCTAAATGCACAAAACACAGGGTTGATCAATAGTCTTGACCATCATGGTGTACATTCCAAATTTTCCCACCTGTATTTGAAGGAACCAGTGATTCATACTGATTGGAGGCATGTAGAGATGCAATATGTCACTTGCAACTCTAACTGCTGCACACAAATAACCACAAGGCTGAGTTTCCCAAAGAAACCCATGGGAAAGGATGAATAGTATTTAACCCACCCTGTGCAGTGTAAATAAATGAATTTTTTGGGTTTGCATGGCAGTAACAGCCAACCATCATACTTAGACTTACAAGGGGACCGTGTGAAATTGGAAAAGACTTAGTTAATCTACCTTCTGTCTTTTCCTATTCCTATAACCCTGATATTTTTCATTTATTTCAGTTTAACTTACTATACTTATACCAGCCCTATTTGATCGTAAGTAGTAATCTAATCTTACATAAAAGATTTTGATTTTAACTAACATTTACCTTTAGGTGGCGTTCCCCCGGAGATGTACACAAAGTTGCCTCGCCATGTTGTGTCACGTTCTGGATTTGAGGGATGCATGGCCTCACTGGACCTTAATGGTGAAGCCCCTGACCCTGCTGGCAAGGATGTTCCTATTATGTCTAATCATGTGTATCCTGGCTGTGAGGGTAAGTACAAAGAGTCAAAAGAAACTCTTAATGAAGTACTATACTGTTGATTACTACACTGTCCTTGAACTTATGAATGAAAGTCGTTCAAAATCATTTATTTTTCAGCAGTGTTGAATATTGATTTTTATCTATAGATCTTGAAATTTCAGGTCCCAGTACGAAGTGTCATAAGAATGCATGTGCCAATGGTGGTACCTGTGTCCAGCAATGGAATTCGTACTCTTGCAACTGTGATTTGACTTCCTACACGGGCCCCACATGCTCTGATGGTAAGTATCAACAGCAGTTTCAGCATTAGGTGGTTTTATTAGTGCTGTAGCTTATTGTCCAAATATTTCTTTTTCATTTTTAAAGCAAGAATTAGATTTATCTACCAGTTGTTAACATACTTCTCTTTCTCAAATGCAGACAACTCAATTGTGCTGTTTTGTTAATCATGCATCACACAATCTTGAAGTGTCATGAGATGCTGGAAGTAGTTTTATTGACATTTCAGCTTTAGCATCTTATCTCATTCCAGTTGCATCCTCATGTGCCACTGCCAGGCATACAAGAACTTAGTTATAGCTTTATGTTCTTTATGCAACAGCATTCTGTTTCTGGTTCTATCTGATGCTATTCTAATGTTCTATCTTTACTTCCATCCACTGCATATTTTCTTTTTTGGTATCAAATCCATAGCTCTTCATACTGTAACCCTTCTTACCCCAACTTTAATCTTCAGTCAGTTATTCGATCCTTTGTAGTCTCTAGCAGCTTTTACCTCGCATTTTTTTTTTCTTTTTTAACAATGTAAATGTGATGTTTTGTCTTCTTTGCCTCATTTGCTAAATGCATGCCATCTGTTTGAACTTATGATACATCTATAAACTTCAACACTGATGTGCTCTTAAGGCCAGAGGGAAATATGTCAATTTCACTTTTTTTGTCTGTTGACTTGTACACTCATTTTTCTATCCTCTTCACTCTGCATAAAAAATTTGAAGAAAGTTTAGGGGAACCTTAACTTAGAGCCATTAAGAAAATTGATGATTTCAGGTTTTCTTTTTCTATAAACCTCTTAATATTAAAACTTCTATGATAATATTTGTACCCTATTAACTATAACCATACTTAAGATGGTTTACCATGTGAGTTCAGAAAGGAAAAAGTCAGTTTTTTATATTACCCAGTGTACCTGTGTGTTAAGATTGTTTCTGCAAAATGATTATTACTACTTGGCACACTTTCACCCTCTTTAAACAGAAAAAGATACTAACTGCTTTCATATTTTTTGCTGTCTATTGGTCCATCTGCTTGTCCTAACACTTTTGTTATCATGTTTTAACTTCTTTCTCATACTGTCACCAAACTTCAGTAGTTGTTTGCTCTTGAATTCAGTGGTGTCATGTTCCTTCAGTGGTGTCATGTTCCTTCAGCCAAAATGAAATATGAAATTCTCTTCAATTGTCACTTCCATTAAGTTCTTTTGTCCCCATAAGATCTTTCAATTTATATTACATATGTTTAAGGGTGAGGGGTGGTTTCTGTGCGATAAGTAACTTGTATTTTTTTTAACCTCACAAAATGTCAGAAAGAGACTGTTTTGAAGCCAGAGGGGAACATACTGATTTTAGGTTCAGTTTGTGTGTCCCTCAGTCATGAGCTGACCTTTACTTTATGTATCTTTCCTAAGTTTCAACACTGGCTTGCTCTTGAGGACTGAAAGAAACCTGTCCATTTGTCAATTAGCATTTTCATTTCCCATACCTTCATCAAACTTCGTAGGTACCTGTCTTCCCAAAGAATAAAACTTGACTGAAGTTATCAAACGCTCAAGCTGTTGAACTAAAGTCATGGGAACAGAATGTGGAAACATGGTGATTTTTTCAGCTGAGCTCATGTTTGTCTTTCATGAAACATATTAACTTAAAGCTTTACCAACATGGTATGATTTGCATTATTTACTATTAAAAAGTAACAGTTAGCAGTATACAATGAAATTTTGCCTGTCACTCCACCTAATAACACTTTTGTGTCAGTCATGTTTCCTGTTCATGCCACAGCAATTCCTCATACTTGAAGTTAGAAAAAAAAAAAAAATTCTTTTTGTCTCTATGTTCATATTTTCATTTCTCTAATATAGGTTCATTTCCTCATCATATACCTTAATCGTACTTCAGGGGTGATTTGCCTTACAGGGTATGAAAGAAACTTTCATTTATGGGTCTGAATTTCAAGATTGCTTAACTTAGAAAAAATTTTCTGATCAATAGTTGTGATTTTGTAGCATACATATTATGAAGTTTTCATGGTGTCTTGTATGAAGATTGAATAGTTTCAAAACATATCTCATATTTTGTTACAAGCTTTTATTTATTTATTTTTTTATTTTCTTTTTCATACATATTCACCATTTCCCTGCATTAGTGAGTAGCATTAAGAACAAAGGACTGAGCCTTAAAGGAAAAATCCTCATTTGGTCCCCTTCTCTGTTCCTTCTTTTGGAAAAGTGAAAACAGGAGAGGAGAATTTCCAGCCCCCTGCTCCCTCCCCTTTTAGTTACCTTTTATGAAATGCAGGGAATACTTGGGAAGTATTCTCTCTCCCCTATCCCCATGGATAAAGCTTTTATATGTAAGTGATATTTTTTTTACTATAGTTTATCCATAAGGGTAGTGTAGAAACAATACTATCTACATATTTTTGTATGCCATAGAAGGTGAAGGGGGTGGTAGGAGCTGGGGCTGGAAATTCTAGTCTCCTCCAGGATAATGATTTTATAGTATTTGTAACAAAAGGAGTCAAGCTACTATATTTCCTTTGGGTCCTGTTCCTGAAGCTACTCTGCTGAATTGGGAAGGACAACTAGTATTAAAAGAAAAAAAAAATTTTGTTTTCTCTAAAATTTAGTTCATAATTTGGCAGAATCAACATCATATGAATTTGGTCGTGGGACTGGTTTGATGACCTTCCAGTATCCTGAGGGTCGATGGCCTGACTCCCGTAGAGACATGTTGGCTCTTGGCTTCATGACAAATCAGGATGATGCTGTGGTATTACGTCTTGACTCTGCCAACTCTAATGACTACATGGAATTGGAGATTGTAAGTGGGTGATAGCTTTGATCAGTTCATGGTAGAGTATTGAATAATTGTAAGAAATTTGATAAAGGATCTTACAAAACAGTTAATTTTCCAGTCTTACATAACTTCATAAGAATATGAAAGAAGTTTCTTCTAACAAGGAATGTATCTGAAACTTTTGTGTTTATTCTGAAGGCTTTGGTCTTTAAAGCTCTCATTTTGGAAAGAATAGTAATATTTCACCCAAGAGATATTTGATTTTTACAGTTTTATAGTTTTCTGGATCCTCACTGACTCTTAAGACGTATTATAAATATAATTATTAGTGTCACAACTCTCAATACTATACATAGTTGATCCTTCCATAATATACATATTAACAATATACCTCATGTGCTAGTTGCTCCTAACATAATACAGTATTTAGAGTGCTCCCACAGTTTTTAGTTGCTTATTTTCTTACATTTTCCCTTCACTTGTGAATTAACAAATCAAAACAATCTCCATGTCGTGATAGTCCTAGTAATACCTTCCTGCTTTGTTACTACAGAGATGTTTGTTCAGTCTTATGGCTTGGTAGGTTAGGTAATGTTAGATACCATATGTACATAGTTTTGATCAATCTTGTACATCAAGGACCCCAAATTAAGTTAATCCAACTTACATTAGAGGTTGCCACCCAGCAAAAAGTGGAAAAAGAGATTTCTAGCTTAGATTTTTTTTGAAGTAAATACTTTCTCTAAAGATGAATTAACTTCTATAATGAAAAGAGGATTAAATTCTGAGCCAGAAATATTTTTCTGAGTAAAGACTGATCTCTTTTATGATAATGTATGAAAGTAAGTTTATCTCATAATATAAAGTACAAAGGTAGAATAAAGCATTTTGATGAAGCATTTTATACAATGCTTCATTGCCCGGACAGTTTGTCATTTGAAAATCTATAAAGTTCCATAATGAAGCAGAAAATTGTGTATGGATAATACTGACAGTTAAACAGGTATGATTATGTGATATTAACCATTCCCCTCATATTTTTATTTGCTTTACCTCACAAACAGGTTGACGGAAACATCTTTGTGGTGTACAACATGGGTACAGAGGACCATCCTATTGGTGAAGTCATGTCAAAAGTCAATGATGGCTTGTATCATGTTGTTCGCTTCATTCGTTCAGGCCCAAATGCTACAGTTCAAATTGATGACTATGAAGTCCGTGAAAAGAACCCAAGAGGTGAGTCCAAATATAACAAAGATTGAGAAAAGTTTTGCTGGTAAAGAGCTACATGACAATGCTCTATTTACAAAAGCTAATGTAGTTTTGAAGGTTGTTCAGTGTTACTGGATTATGGTGTAAATGAATATTACTTTAACCTTATTGTAGAGACAAATGATTGGTGTGAATGCATCGCTGAATGACTTAGAACCCACCAGAATAGACTAGTGATAAACCCTGTTGTCATTAGTTGCTTCTTGTAGGGTGAAAGTAATTTTTTGATACCCCATGACTATCATTTGTCTCTGACTGTAAGTTTACAGTAATTATCTTCCAGAGGTGTTTATGGTTATTATGTCACTGGAATGATTAGAATACCTGTGTTAATTGTAACATGTTCCTACTGATGACTATCCTTTGGCATATTGCTCAATGTGCTTTGGTTGTGTGCTTTTCCTGGCAGGTCATTAAAGGTATGTTTACTTGGCCTGAATGAAAACACCTGAAATCTCATCGTTGTATGTAGTTCATATGACGAAACTAATCTCATATCAATATGAGATTGCTATTCCTTTCCTGATTCCTAGTGCATAAATCAAAGATAAAGTCTTTGTATGTTCCTCATGTATGTGCTGAAAATATGCTTCATTATATTTGGTACCCATAGTTAAATAAACAGATGATTATTCACAATTATGGACAGTCTGAAAGACAAGTCCTGGAGGAACATAATACAGCAACCATTTTGTACAGTGTCAGAAATTTGGGATGGATCCAAGAAAATGTGAAAATATTGGCTGTAACTGCAAGTGTAAATTAATTAGGAAATTTGTCTCTAACACCTCTAGACTTTATCCAAGAGGTAACCATACCTCCTTTGATTAGACTTTGAATAAGTCAAGTGAACCCCAGACCATCAGAATACAAGCACCAGGGAGGTTAGAACATGTTACTAGAAAAAGAAGAAAATCTATGTAAACATACATTGTATGACCAGGTGACTATTACTCAAACATGACAAAACAGAATGTTGTTAATAGAATCTCAAAATTTCTAGGGGCAGTATAGATAAATAAAGGAGTGTACCAGGACTACATTTTTTAAACTTGTACTAAGAGGCAAGATATTTCATGAGACTACCCCTCTTGTAACTGAAATATGTCATGATGTGGGGGTGTTGATATGAGTTACTTGCCCGAATTGTGTTCCCAGGTAATAATGAGTGTGAACAGTCACTGAAACATTACACAGGCTATCAAGATCTAAACAAATTTTCTCCTGTGCACTAGATGATGAAAACAAAATAGAAACTAACAACAAAGGTAGTGACAGAAATGGGGAGGAAGGGCTGGACCAGGAATGGTGAGGAATGTTAATTTCTTTTGGATTCCATATAATTTCCCTTAATTGATGAAAAAAAAGATATCCAAGGTGCTTTGAAGGGCAGACTTCTTCATTCACAGGTGTTATCCTTCACTGATATGGGGAATGTATAAGTACAAATATGCAAAATTCAAAACCATGCCAAGAATTTATTGTAATAGAGTAGAGTATAGAATACCACAACAGATAAAAAGATTTTAATCATCCTGATGTGGGCATTGCTGAAGACTGACAGGAAAAATTATAGTCAGTATCTGTAACAACAAACTACAGCTTTACAAAGAAAATTTTGTTCAGCCATTTACCAGACATTTTATGTATTGTTACAACTGTACTTATATTGTACTTCATCTTATAAATGAGAGGTATTTCAACATTTAGGAAAGTAATATTTTAAGAACAATATGTTTTTGCTCTGTAGCTTTTGAATACATTGTTTTTCTACTAATTTGTGACTATATCCTTCCTGTTACCCACTAACTGGTTAACTATGCATTTTGCCACTAACAGAGGATAGGAAAATGCTGTAGCAAGTGACCCTAGTAACCTATACATATTTCTAGAGTAATTGATGTATTTCAGGGATCTGTACTAAAGAGGATACTTTTTTGTTTATATCTATTTATAGACTTACTTTTGATTAACAGGGACTTGCTATAGCAAGTAATCCTAAGCAGTTAACTTTGACAGGACTTTACTTTCGTGCATTATATAAAATAGATTTTGTTAAAGTGGGCTTTGCTGAAGGGTGTAATCCTGCTCACCATGAAGGAAAGTGACTCCACTGCTCTTACAGACTTGGATACACATATTGGCAACCCAGCCACTAAAGGACATTACAAAATTTGGCCTCATTTTCTTGCAGAGAATGTTGAGCTTTCTGACCACAAAGTGTTGAAGAAACTCAGATCTGGGATCTGGCATGGTGAGAACTGCCCCTACTACGCTCGGAATAAGACACACTTTACATTGATTTTGTTTCTGAGGCATATGACCTTTGTAGCTTCTGATGGGTCTTTCTTTGTGGCAGTCTCAGCAACAAGTCATGTCACATTGCTATAAATTCTCTTAGATAACCAGTGTATATAAATACTTTGAAAATGTTTTAATAGTGTCAGAACTGGATTTGAACAGTTGAACTGCTTTATCTGAGATTGCCACATGCAATGCACGATGTTATTTGCACACTGGATCCTTACTACCATCTCAGTCTTACCACAAATTCATCTCTTATGTAAACCATGATACCAGTCTCATGTTACTCACAATTTTTGCAAGTGTTTATAACAAATTTTGATTTATGTTGAACCACTGTATGTCATATGTTAACCACCAGTCTATATACTTTATGTTCTTGCAGTATCTGCCTAACAGTCATTGCAACCTTTGCCTTCTGCTACTGTAGTGCCTTCTGTCTATTACACACTCAACTGTAGCTACTATCATGCCTACATTTTGCATACTACCATTGCTGCTTTATTTCTGCCAACTTGGCCCTACATCTACCCTCATAACTGCTTTGTAGATACGAGCAGTATCTTTAGCTTATAATTACAGCCACCATTGCATCGTTATTACTATAGTGGCCTTACACCTAATCTCATCTTTTACGTATATATCTTATTTACTGCTTCTAGATTTCATGATATTGTTTTCCTTCAAACTACTGTTTTATAGCTGTTGACAAAATTACTTTATGATTACAGATAAATCTTTTTCTCTACTAATACCACTTGTCAGAATTTTTTACTCTGTCAACTTTAGATGATTAAGTTACAGTTTCATTATTTTAAGTAAATTTTGTTAGAATTAATTTCTATAACTTAATGTCTTTTTCTCTTACAATATTCCCTCATCTATTTAAATCCTTCAGTTAAGTGCATACATAAAAGGTTTGAATATTTTCAGAATCACAGTTTCATACACTTTCATTGTGCTGAAATATCTTTGGAAAGTATTTTATCTTCATTCAAAATATTCTTGTATTAATGCTTTCATCTATACAGTTTCTGTCACAAACTTTATATGTGATTACTAGTTAGTAGTAATTCTCAAGAACAATTAGTTGAACTTATAAGATGTGATGCGTATGGTTTTGGTGCTTTACACATAACAACTAAAGAATGATTGTGAGCAGATGCGGCCTCTCTTTGTCTGTTCCTAGCATTACCCCACTAATGCAGGAAATGGCAATCAGCTATGAAAAAAAATTATATTTATTCTATATTTATTAGCGCCAGGAATCAGACAAAGAAAGATCCATTCACCCACATACATACATGTATACGTACATGCACATATATGCACAATACATACTTATACATACCAGCATATACATATATACATACATATACATGCATATACACATATACACATGTACATATTCATACTTGCTTGCCTCCATCCATT
>JAYMFT010155408.1:0-12532 GCA_038088735.1 Panulirus argus
GAGAGAGAGAGAGAGAGAGAGGAGGGGGTGGGGGAGGTATAACACCTCTGGCCTCCCTGTACGGTAAGCAACGGCCGGCCAGCACTTCAAGTACCTTTATAGTCGCGTAAAAAGAAATAATAATTTGCAAAGTTCCCGTTACTGTTTTATGGAATCTATATTACCTGTCATACACTAACTCAAAATGCAGTAGAATTAAATAAATCCAAGGGGATACGGATCCAGTAACTCTTATTAACTTACCCCAGTATTTTTTTTTTATCGGTATGACTTCTTGAATTATTCAGAGCATTCTTTATGATACAAACTGAGAAATGTATAACAATTCCTCATCAGTTTCAAAAGTATGAAGAAAATTTAATCAGTATTGCGAGATTAATGAGCATGTAGAAGTCAGCAATTACCACAAAGATTAGGTTAGGTTCGGTTAGGTTAGGGTAGATTCGATTAGATTAGGTTACGTTACGGTACGTTACGTTCAGCTATGTTAGACTAGGTTGAAAGAAGTTCTAGTTTGTCAGCGAGAGGTTGGCTTTTAACCATTGTACTGTGGTTCAAATCTTATACGTTACGTAAAATTGTGAAACAGCAACTATAAGCCCTCTCAGTCATGTGTAGGTAATACCCATTAACTGTTATACCTTAAAACTTCAGTGTCCTCGGTGATCATCGAATCTGAAAGGACGAGTGGTTTTAACCCCTTGAGAACGATGGCATGACCCCAGTGCAGGAAACTGCAAACAGAGAATTTTCTTAAGACTACACTGACATTACTGAACCGTATTTTCATTTCTATTCCCAGAGCCAGCTCATGAGCTCAAGAGAGAAAAAAAGAAAGATAATCCAGAAAAGTCGTGACTCTCTGGAAATCTTTAGTCCTGATATTCTGAAACAGTTTATAAATCAGCTTCGCAAATGATAGGACAGAACTCAAATAGCATGTGAAGACATGACAACAAGGCTTCGATAGCCTGTGATTAACATGATTCATTATTTTTCACGAGAGAGACTACAGCCCGCAAACAGAAGCTCTCAATGAGGCTCGAATGAAAAAATAAAGAAAATGGATGGCAGGGTAGAAAAAAAAAAGAATGAAGATATGTTTATTAGAATACAACAGAGAAAATTCTTTTCCTTTTTCAATAAAATGTTTACTCTAAAATGGCGATCCTTTCTCTCTGTCTGTCTGTCCGTACCTGATCTGCAGACACGTCGGAGTTGCCTGACTTAAGATGAATAAACCCCACCCACAATGGCCAATAATTCGTCCACTTCCCTGACAGAATAGAAATTGCTAGCTGCTGGGGTGAAATATTTTCAGAAAAATATTTTCTTGTTGAACGTGAAGGTTGTGTCGGCTACATGGACTACCGTATGGAGAGGGAGAATCGCGTCGTGAATGATTACACCATTGAACAATATCATACGCCGTTCACGTTGTGGTGATCATAAAGGGAAGGCGTGGTAGTGGTGGTGGATGTGGGTGTAGTAGCCAGCTTGGGAGGGAGTGGTGGCAGTGAGGGAGGGTGGTGTGGCTAGGTTCAGAGGGCTTGGTTGGTGATGAGGAAGGCTGTGGTACCCCTCAGAAGGAGCGAGCACTAAACCAATGAATGAATAGATACTGGACATGATCAATCTACCCCATGCGGAGTCTTTTCTTCTTCCAAATTTCCAGGAAAAAAATTTGAAAACTAAGAAAATGAGACAACGCTGACGGAAAAAAACAACACGAGAAGCAAGCTTGACTTTAATCTCAAGTTCGACTCTCACACCAAACCACAGACCGAAGCCCAACCGAACCATCAACCCGACCACCACCAATCTGGACTATGTTAGAGGCAGTTGAGTGTAGAGTCTGAGTTCAAGAAAACAAGAAACGACACAGGGAGACAGGCTTTGATTACAAAAGCTTAGTTTTGATTAAGCGGAAGATACTAGCTAACTTGACACGGAGGGTATAAGATAGTTCCAAGGACATCACGTTAACACTCCCAAGCCAGGGCGGCTGCTGTTTACAACCTACCACCTGATCCATAGGATCATGACGATAGAAATAATGAAAATAGTATTAATGAATATCAATATGACTATTATTATTATTATTATTATTATTATTATTATTATTATTATTATTATTATTATTATAATCCTCTATCGCTCAGTAACCTGTTCCTGAAGCTTCCTTGCTGAGGCGGGAAAGGGTAAACAGATATGAATGAAACATCATCATTACCAGTAGTAGCACAGATAAGGAGCAGTAGCACCAGTAGTAGTATTAGTGATACTAAGAAGCAAAACCCTCTATCTATGCTTCAGTATTGAAGTACATCTGAGGTCATCGTGCGGTAAGAAACAATAAAATCACAAGCAAAAGTTATTTCTCTCTTCTTCTCGTTGTCTCCTGTGGGACTTTTGCTACATTCTGCTCATCTGGCAGGAACCTCACCGTCGCCTGCCCCTCAGTGTCTGCAACGACCGAGGAATCCATGTAGTTACCGAATCATTACTCAAGCATGTTTGACGTAAACCTCCTCTTTAATAAACAAAAATGGCTGGTAAGTGATTGCAATGTCGATATGGTGTACATTAGAAGGCTCCCCAGATCTCTTCGGGAAAGCCAAATGACTTCGGAGAAAAGCGCGAGCGATATCGACGTAACGAAGGATCTTAAAAAGGTTGCTATGCAAATTCTCCATCAGGATTGCATGAGCTTTGATCTGCCTGTGTTCCCAGGACACCAGTCAGCCGTCGCTGGCAACTGAAGGACAACACCCATTGCTGAGCTCAGGACTTTTTCTACACCCTCGTCACGCTCGGCTTCACACAGGACAAAGGTTTCTAATGTTTCTACTTAATTTCCAGACTCTGTATCGTTTTCAGACCCCGTCATACTTATAGATCATGAGTTTTTCCAGACCCTGTCATGTTTCCAGAACAAGTAATGTTTCCAGATCCTGTAGTTTTCAGACCCAGTAATGTTTCGTGACCCAGCAATATTTCCAGGGCCTGTAATGTTTCCAAATCCTATAGTTTTCAGGCCCAGCAATGTTTCCAGACCCAGCAATAATTCCAAACGTTATGATGTTTCCAGAACCAATGATTCTGAAACGTAAAAGTGAAGAATTCTTTTCCCAAGTAAGGTATGATATACTGTGTGTGTGTGTGTGTGTGTGTGTGTGTGTGTGTGTGTGTGTGTGTGTGTGTGTGTGTGCGTGTGTGTTGCTTCTGTTCACTAGAGGACTAACATTAAACGTTTGATAGTTATCAGAGGAGGTCATCGGTGTGATATAACCTTTCTCTTGATAAACACTCACGAAAGACTCCAGCGTCCAGTTCTACTCCAACAATTCCATGCGTCTGCAAGGCTTATGTCGTTTCAGGAAACGTCAGTATAATCTTAGGCCTCCCATGAGAGAAAACGGTGGATAGATCATTCTTAATACTGGTGTTAGCAACGTAATAAGTAGTAAAACGAACCCTTTTGAATGAACTACGTGTTTAAGAAAAACATTCTCTCCGGCCTGAGGTTGGTCTGAGTCATTGCTTTGCCACACATGAAACTTCGCGTGCTGGAAGCGCGAGTTGTCTCGCCTCACGTCCAGCCAACTGGACTCCCAAACTGACGAGGAGAACCGAGTCGTAATTACAGACCTGGAGTTGCCTGGGCGTCTCCCTTCACGAATCAAGCAATTTGACTGTACTTCCCCCCCTCCCCCCCAATACAAAAAAAAGAACGGATTGGACATGTAATACGGTAATGTGAAGAGAAATGTCTAGAGTGGAAGGTGATGATCGTATGAACGGTTAGACTTAAAGTACTCGAAAAAGAAACTTTATTACGTAAAGACTGGTTGTGTAGGTTCTTGATAATGTCGACGGAGATTTACAGGAGCCACTTGTAATGACTATATTGCAATACGCCACTGTCAGACAAGCAGCTCCTCTCATATGAACCTGCTCTTCCTGACGATAATCGAATTCAACTTCTAGTCCAACATGAGGTCACTAAACCTTCTCCATGTCTCTCTTCACCGGAGAACCTCACCTCCCCCGATGACCTAACTTCACCTCACCTCATGTCTCGTGACCTCAAGCCATCCCACATATCATGTCACCTGACCTCAGCTTACTTTACATGACAATCTCATTTTAACTTGACCTCGCAGTTCCTGATAACCTTAACTAGCCTTACCTGATCTAACCTAACCTGACCTGACCTGATCTGACCTTCGGATAGGCTTAGATATGTTATCTTTTGACACAAGCAACAAAATGCCAGCTCACCCATAATCCAACACTCAGTATCATTCCGCACAAGGAACAGAAGAACCTCTCATACACAAGATGTCAACACCGCTGAAAAGACATCGATACAGTAACATACCACGGGATAAATATGACACGATCCACAAGATTTCCTTTTTCGACTCCCTCGGTGCATTTCCTTTCTCCAGCGACATCCTGAACAGCATTTCGAGAGGTCTGTCAGCTGTATCTGCACGCAATTTTAGTATATAAAGTGAAGCTTCAAAGGACCACGTGCCTTGTATGGGTCAAGACCCTTCAGTGTTCTGTTAATGTCGTTTCTAGATATCTCATTGATGTCTAAAACCTCCCCATTCTATCTCACTGGTGTTGGGGTTACAGTGTCTCCCACTGTGAAAGCGCTTCTGAACATATCATAATCAGTTCTTTACATATCCTTACTTCAGCTTCCGGAACTCTTCTCTCTAAATCCCTTAGCTTGATTAGCTGCTCTTTAACTGACAATTCACTTCTGATTAATTTGCGGAAAAGTTTAGAATCTAATTCTTCCTTGTCCACAATATTTTTTTCAAAGCTTTTTTTTTTTTTTCTAATCTGCTATAATCGTTCCTCGTTCTCTTATACCTTACAAATGCTGGTTGGCTGGAGTACTACCTATATCTTCGTCACAACACATCTCAAGGCTCCCGTGCTTAAAGATATCTTGTATTGAACTATTCCCCGTCTTTCCTAACATTCACTTGGGGGCAGCTGTTCCCATGTTTATACTCCTTCACTGCTTGAGGATAGTTGTCCCCATGTTTATACACCTTCACTGTAAATTTCACAGAACCCTTCACCCGTTTCTGCCTACTGAGCGCCACTTCCAAGTTTACGTAATTATAGAAATTGATGAATCTTGTGTACCTTCCGCAGTCTCATCTTTGCTCTTTTCGCTACCTCATTTACGACACAATCAAACTTAAGTGTTATATGATCACTTCTACTTTCCAGCTGATGTGCTATATATATTCTCCTAACCGTGCTAATATGTGGGAAGATACGATCCAGTAATGATGGTGTATTCAATCACTCTCATCTCAGTCCGTTCACTGATACGCTGGTATCGGAATAATTTCCTGCGCACACAACAAAAACTTGTTTCTCCATGACTCCCTGTTACCGTGAGAATCCAAACTTCCCCAGTCGGTCTCTTTATAATTGAAAACTCCCATCATCAATACATTACCATCTCAGAGAAGTGCATGTTTTGCCGCTTCCTGTACCATCCTGACTGTTCCTTCATTGTTCTCTTTGTTAAATTTGTTTTAGATCTTTAAAGTCCTGTGGAGATTTGTATCAAACACAAGAACATGTTCCGCTATCTCGCAAAGCTTACGGTTATTTCTTATTAAGAGGACCAGTCTTCCTCCTCCAATGTATTCTCCTCCCCTTCTATCTCTTGTGTATCCCTCTGGACAAAACAAATAAGACCTTATCTCTTTATTAAGCTTTGTTACCAAGTTTCCAACAATATTAGGTGCGTCCACCTGCTGCAGTGATGCGCCTGTTACAGTGGTCCACCTACTGCAGTGATCCACCTGCTATAATGGTAAACCTGCTGCGGTAGTACACCTACTACAATGGTACACCTGCTACAGTGGTACACTCGCTACGGTAGTACACCCGCTACAGTGGTACACCTGCTGCAGTGATACATCTGCTGCAGTGGAACACCTGCTACAGTGGTACACCTGCTACAGTAGTACACCTGCTGCAATGGTACACATGCTACAGTGGGACACCTGCTACAGTGGGACACCTGCTACAGTAGTACACCTGCTGCAATGGTACACATGCTACAGTGGTACGCCTGCTGCAGTGGTACACCTGCAATAGGGGTACACCTGCTGCGGTAGTACACCTGCTACAGTAGTACACCTGCTACAGTGGTATACCTGCTACAGTGGTATACCTGCTGCAGTGGTACACCTGCTGCAGTGGTCTACCTGTTACAGTAGGACACCTGCCACAGTAGTACACTTGCTACAGTAGTATATCTGCTACAGTGTTACACCTGCTACTGTGGTACACCTGCTAGTGATACACCCGCTGCAGTGGTACACCTGCTAGTGATACACCCGCTGCAGTGGTACACCTGCTGCAGTGTTATACCTGCCACAATGGTACACCTGCTACAGTGGTACACCTGTTACAGTGGTACACCTGCTGCAATGATACACCTGCTGCAGTGGTCCACCTGCTATCCTGGTACACCTGCTGTAGTGTACCACTTGCCTGCGTGAAGAACAGGTTTGATCTCTATATGAAAAAGTAAACATTCATGAAAGAGAAAGGAAAAGAAAATCCAGTCCACAAACCCAAATGAATCTAATGACCACAAAACGTTCGACGTAGAAGAAAGACTTGACCCCGAGTGTGCAGGTGAGGCGGACCTGCTTTACCCTCCCCTCCACCTTCCCCCCTCCCACCCCTAGGATAGGGGAGGATGTGACCTGGGTGTGTGCGTGACATCAGCTGGGATCACCCCAACACTCATGGTCAGTTATCTCGTCATGCATGTGGCGCACCAGACACGTGATCCAGGCTCGATACTCCCCACGTTTGTGACTGGAGTTGACTCCTCCCCACACTGACGCTCTCCACGCTGCATGTGGTACAACGCAGATGGTACTCACGCTCCCTACAGTACACGTGGCACAAAAGGTTGTTCATATTCTACGTGACACTGATACTTCCCACTTCTTCGAAACCACGTGGAGGTGACACTCCCCATATTGCACTCTTCAGCACTGCACGTAACACTTCCCACACACTGCACGTGGCACCAACATCCCCGGACGGTACGTGGCACCGACCCTCCCACAAAGTGCCTTGGTACTAACACGCAGGTGGCAGGTGACAGCAGCCTACACGAGGCTCCCTCAGGTCTCGTTGCTGATGGAACTAACTGGTTAGAATACCCGAAGTTCTCGATTTCTACTCCCCCTTGCGTTTTCGACCGTGAAGCATTCACTGGTCGCCCGGGGCCGAAACTACGTTGGTTCGAATCCTGGCAGCAGCAGCAGCGGCGGCAGGTCTGTAGTCAACTTGGCAACTGAGTGAGTTACCTGGAACAACCCTTTGTGTTTGGCCGGGGCACCATGGAATCACTAAGAGCGAGTCTCCATCAGAAAACTGGTTTTCACTGGTTGATCGGTCGGGTCGCCAGCTGCAGCGGCTATACTGACCCTCGTTGAGCCACCCGGCTACTGATACCCCTCTTGAGGTTCTCTCTGAGAGGAAGACCCACAGCACCATAGGAGTGAGGAAGGGGGGATAGTCTTTAATTTCCATGAATCAGGAATTAGATCAGAGCTGCAGGGGTGGATGGAGGGGCATCGTTGCGACTTTCAGGGAGTTCCTCCGAGCGTTCTTTGAGTTTGGAGGACGATGAGGATTATACAGCGCATGTTCCCGTACCTGGCTTAGAGATGTACGCTGAGAGTTGCTGATTGGATGGGGCGTGTGAACCTTAACCGCTTACCTTCTCAAAACGAGGATAGTTACCAACTGGTCGCTACCAACCGACTTTAAACAAAACTATAATTACCGTGGAACTGAATTCAAGGTCAGAAGGAAAAAAAATAACAATGGCCTACACCACCATCAGCTGGACAACTCAAGCCTTTCAACAGCACAACTACAATAGTGACAGGAAACAGACCAGTGAAATAGATGATACAGAAATTCTACTACACCTTTTTCTTTTTTTTTTTTTTTTGAGAGAGAGAGAGAGCATTCATTTCGTGACACGAACTATCGACATCTTCAAGGTTACTGGCTGAGTCACTCTTGGGCAAAACTGAACTGCGCACTTCGCACCCTCTCACGGTCACCCACCCCCTTTAGATACCTTGACATGGCCTTCAGGTTCCCGAGCGCTGACGTTTTAGTACTGAGAGAAGAAATTCCAGGGAACATGACGCACTCGAGGGAGTTCCAGTACCCTTGCGAGAGTAGGGGGGGGGGTCGTTCTTGGACACTCGCCTCGCGGCTTGCTACCCGTACACAGGTCCTGGAATAATGTGTCATGCTCGGTAAACGACCCAGGACGACGGACGTGTGTGTACAGGTAGACCAACCTGCCAATACGTTACGGGTTGCGTGTGCAACCGATGATAAAAGTGCATTCGATATCGCCACCTGTTTGGTGCCGTTCTAAAGCAGATGAAAGCAATGGGAATCGATCATGGTAGTCGTTTCGTCTGAATGTCTGGAAAATTTATGGGAAATCAGCTTACTGCTAACGGACGTTAAGAGGGCGTGGTGGGGGAAAGGTTTGTGGGGGGGGATGATAAAGCCGTCGTTACCAAAGAATCTAGTAACGTATCCTGGCCTCAGATAATCAAGCTGGAGCAAGGAAATATATGGCAGTATGATTAGGTAATCAAGCTGGAGCAAGGAAATATATAGCAGTATGATTAGATAATCAAGCTGGAGCAAGGAAATTATGGCAGAGAAAAAAAATAAACGACAAACGGACGAATTAAAGACGATGGACACAACCAGTAACGAGAGAGCGATAGGAGAGACGTGACAAACATACAAAGACATACAACATCAGATAATGAAAAGACACCGATAAGCAAGCAAGAACTCGGATGGATAAAGAGGCATAAACAAGAAGGAAATATGCCATCAAAGAAATGGAGCGAAATCCCAGAAATAAGACGTAAAAGTATCAGACAGACGCAGAGGGAAAGGTGAGGGGACTAAGCCTTGCCACAAAGCATGCGGACACTGGAGTACCCTAGGCTCTCGTCGCCTAGCAGCAGGACGTAGTCCATCAATGATAATCATCGAAGCCAACTCGTAAATTCCAGGCAACATTCCAGTGTAGCCGTGCCGAGTAGTGGCGTAGGTTTTCCTGGAAGTGTTGGTGGTGGTGGTGGTGGTGGATCGTGATGGTGGCGGCCGACGCTGGGATATCGAGCGACCCACACTTATCATCACCCAACGTTTGTTTACATCGGCCAGCTGTCTCCGACGAACACATCACGAAGGTCAAAAGGGAAGGAATTAGATATCTGCCTTGCGCTATCACTCAAATTCTGAATTCAGAGGAAATTTGCTCATTTGTATTATATTATTCACAGCCAGTCCAACCACAACTTACTGATGACAAAGAGATAATGACGGTTTTTGCAATTTATAATTATATTCATTACTATCATTATCGTAATTTATATCATTATTCCAAAGATTAGCAAAGAAAGAATACTACCACTGTATCTCTTGTGTGTCGTATAAGGTGACTAAAGAGGGGCGTGGAGTTAGCAACTGTCCCTTTCCGAACGAGAGAGATGAGGAAGGAGCCTAGCTCGGATATTTTCCTCGAAGGCTCAGTACTCTGTTCCTGGAGTACCTCGTTAAGACGGGAAATTTCAAAGACATATATCAAAAGACTTTTCATTATTATGATTCGTTTCAAAACAGTCTACGATGTGTACTCATAGGCTGGCGCTTGGTCTTGACAGAAGGGTTCGTCCAGTAATGGTAGACTGTGTTGATATACTACCCTGCACTGCCCTGTTCAGCAGGTGCGGCAACTCACCGAGGAACGCGACCTGGCGTCAGACTGGCCTTTTAGAAGACGTACCTATGAAAAAAAAAGTTTACAACCAAAATACACCTGCCGGTACTTCTCTACTCTGCAGCTGATAGCAAGTATTTCGTACTCTCTTTATTTAGTTATACCAGCAATTTCCTTTTACGAATCTACATTTGCGAATCATAAACAGGACGGCACACGCTCGTGTTTAAAGACGCCAAAGGCAAAATTTTGTTCGTCTGTAGATAGATGTTATCACGATAGGACGTTTAGAAATTGGTCCTACGAAGTGCGGTAACAAATCATTCAAAATCGTGATGGAATATTTCGGCTGTGAACATTCAAGTCAAGTATATAGTCTAGTAATTCTTACACACCAGAGAAGATGTTTCTGAATAGTCAGGCAACCTCACCGTATTGTGGATGGGGTCCCTTTTTTCCGGAGAACGACCCATCGAAATCTGAATCTGTATATCCTTTTCACGAGAACAGAGGGCGTTACTACTAATGTTTACGCTGCAGGTGGAAAGCCAAGGTACCTTCGACGAGCTTGTTGTACCTTGTCGACGAACTTCTCACGCCAAAGGAGTTCATCCTTTCCCTGCCAGTGATTGTAGCGCAGCCATAAAATTGCAGGGACTCCCTGAAGAATGGGTCGCAAGGGATATATAACAATGATGATAACGAGAACGGGGCAAAAGTGCATATAAGAGAAACCCACTAGGGGTCACCGTCCAATTTCCGTTGTTTGTCTTCATGAGCCATTGTGGCCGCTGACAGTCTTGTATCACGAGCTCAAGGTTAGTTCTGTGAATCATGGTTTGACGACCAACGTCGTACTCACACGTGACTTGGACACAAGTAGTGCAAGGGAAGAAAATTAACGACAGGAAATTGGTCAGGCTTTTGGATAGAGTTTTCTTTACTCCTTTTGATTTTAAATAATCCATCGTTAATCAAGTAATCAAGTGTGTGATTTCGCGTTTATATCTTAAACCGGTAAGGTTGTCCGAGTTTTTTAGGTACGGTACAGTTACTTAAACCAATTCCTAATAGCCTCACTGAGGAGGTAAGACGCCAAGATAGTCCTAAGGCAGCTAACCAGAGATTATGTTCCTGCCAACTATTATTACTATCTTAAAAGGTCATACATTTAAATGAACTTGCAAACGAAGGTAAGACGAAAAATCATATCCTAGTAACCGGATTTGTACTTTATTTTGAGAATAAATGTAAATAACAAACTCTTGGACCTCTCGTGTTTTGGACCAGCGATGAATATGTCAGCGTCCGTAAATCCAAGTTCATTTTATCTGAGAAGCTGGTGATTTAACAAAGATTCCATCAGTGTTGACTCACTCACTCCGATCATAACCGTATCAATAGGCAATATAGAGCGTAAAGTAAATCTACATTTGCCATGAAGTTATCCTTTGGAGGAATAACGTGTGCTCTTTGAAGAAGAAAACGGCGTCTAAGAAAATACAAAAGGATGATAAATCTATATCTACTATTACAAAATTTGGCGGCTGTATAGATCAGGAAGCGCGCATGTCAAGCATGATATCGCAGCATAACTGTGACAAAGTGATATCTGCACGACTGACTGTACGAGTTAACGGTGAATCCATTCCGTGGTATCCCACACCTCTGGGAGATATTCATTCACCAGAGTTTCGTTATCGTGATTCGTTATCATCACGACTGCTAAGGTGTAATTTAAGATAACATATCATGAAACTGAATGGAACCTGGTTTTTAAGCAAAATGATAACAGTGTGGTCCAGGACAATAACAATTCTACCCACAGCAGCGATAATATGACAATCTAAAAATTATTTCCCAGCACATTCAAGACTAAATCATGCTACATTGTATTCATTTTCACTGTCATGATAGTGGACTCACAATGATTAAATATATCAAGACAACGAACTAGCGTATGAACAAATAACTCCACTGTAACATGTAATCACGCGAAATTGCCTATACAGAAGCAGTCATTGACACCAGTCCACAATCAATGTAATTTTGAAATTTTTATGTGTATCGTGATCGTGGAAGTTGAGGAACACTGGGGTATAAATCCATGCATTATCTAGATAATCATAACACTATTTTAGCGTTCCTATGATTCTGAATACTGGTGGGGGATCTTAAAGCAAGGAATATATCCTGTAGAATATTGGATTATCATTCAGTGACCTGGGGGAGGGAGAAAGAGGTATTGTGGCTTGCGTGACGGTCGCTATCACAACCCTGATGTAAGACTGAACCAGCAGGTGTTACCGTCCGGTGAAAGGAAGGTGCTCTAGTACCCCAAGAATGTTTCCGATTTCCTTTCTTAAGACGTGTCAAAGCTGATAAGGTTATATATATATATATATATATATTGAGAGAGAGAGAGAGAGTTAATTCTAGAGGTAAAATGTAAAGACAGGATTCCTTTGTCGATAACTGTCTGAAACGTTTTCTTCGACTACCAATGCATTCCATTTCTTCAGAATTCCTTTATCAGTTAAAATCATCGATTATAAGGAAGTCTTGGTAACACAGGTTTGAATCACGGATAGTCAAGTTCTTCGTGGTCTTCTGAGAGGGACGTGAACCGGTGGATATATATATATATATATATATATATATATATATATATATATATATATATATATATAG
>JAYMFT010155419.1:0-12532 GCA_038088735.1 Panulirus argus
TATATATGTGTGTGTGTGTGTGTGTGTGTGTGTGTGTGAGTGTGTGAGAGAGATCATGCAGGGCAACGCCTCATAATTGCACCCGTGCAGCCCTACCTCCTCGCGAACGGCGCCTCTCACAACCCTCCCTCTGTCCTCCCTCTCCCAGCCGTCCACTCTCTGATTGTTTGACGGCAAATATTGCCCCGGAAAGATATATTGAGAGGGGAGGAGAGGTGGGGGTGGGTGTGTGGGGAGGGGAAAGGGCAGTGGCTTTTGATGTCCACTCCATCTCTGTAGTTCCAATTAGCGTTTTTTTTTTTTGGGGGGGGGGTGGGCGGGGAGGTACGAGTGGCAGAAACAGAGAGAGAAAACTGGTCGTGTCCTACAAATCATTCCCGATCTAAATACGCCGTGATGAGATCACGTGCAACACGGACTGGCTTGTCCCGCAATATCCGAGGGCGTTCGTATATGTACGTAATAGACACGGGTCGGTTGGGAGGACAGATTTAGCAGAGCTGGCCACATTGACTACTATAACAGAGCTGGCTATATTGACTGCTGTAGCAGGGACACACACACACACACACACACACACACACTTAAGCATACGCAGTGATAACCACAATGCAATGTTCCAGTTGCAATTGCTTCGAAATTACTGATGAGACATATCGTCGACCACCGTTGTCTCATGCATATTTCGAACTGTTTAAACGAGAATCACTGATGACCGGATTTTTTTTTTTTTTTATATGTAGCAGATTACGATGGGAAACGCGCACGGAAATTGAAAACCTGATGCCCCTTAGCGAGAACGGAAGAGGGGTTGGGAACCACAGTGGACTGTAGGAGGCAATGAAAACGCGTTTGATGCGAACGACTCTATTAAAAGAAAATGGAAAGCAAAACCAGAAATGACGACGGGGGTGCTTAATGTTGATAAACTAAAGAAATCGAATGAAACAGTGAAGTCAGACAGTGTCTACAGAGAGAGAGAAAGAAAGAAAGAAAGAGAGAGAGCTTTCAAAGTGAAAGAAAGCGGTAGATTGAAAAGTTAAACTCTGGAGGACGATGGAGTCGTGCGCTGTCGTGGGAGGACACCCGGCCGGGAGGTACAGAGAGAACTTCCTCCCCGCAAGATGCGGTGAGGCTGAGTGAGGCAAGGTGGGGGATCGCAACGTGCTGCCGAGGACAGTGTGCGGGGAGAGAAGCATGCTGCAACCCCAGCTTTATGGGCAACTCTTGCTGCACCGCATGTCCCTGTCCACAACGGTAGGTCCCCGGGTCACGTAAGGTCACCACACGTGTGTGTTCCCCCCCGGGCCACGCGGGAGTCACGTGAGGTCACTCAACGTGTCTCTCTCCTTGGCTGGGTAGATATTACTTAGCACCTTCCTCTCCTCTGGCTGACTAATATATATATATATATATATATATATATATATATATATATATATATGTTCTTCAGTTAAGAGAAAAGCCAGGGTGGAAATACAAGGGTGGAGTTGACGACGAAAAGTGGAAATAGAAAGACGATGAAGTTGATGATGATTACTTGGGGCCATCCACCCTACACGGTAAGTCCTCCCTGGTTGTGATTAGTCTCTCCCTGGCTGTAATTAAGTTCTCCCTTGCAGTGTTTTTTTTTTTAAGTTATCAATAACTTGGGGTTGAAATAAGTCCTCCCTGATTGTGATGTGTAAGGTCTCCCAGACCGTCATCTACGGTCGTGGGCGGAAGGGGGCGTGTGTATAGGAGTGTTCTTCCTCCTGGGGACCTGTAGCTGTTGAAAGGTGAGAACTTCGTCCTTGTCCTTGTCCTTGGTGGCAAGATCTTTTCTCTGACGGTGATATACATGTCGTCAAGGACAGAAATGTCCTTGTCTCAGGAGGCCCGTGATCCTTAGCTGATGTAAGTACACGTCCGTGAGGAGGGTTCAACGAGGGTAAGTAGTACGTGTCCGTGAGGAGGGTTCAACGAGGGTAAGTAGTACGTGTCCGTGAGGAGGGTTCAACGAGGGTGAAGTAGTACGTGTCCGTGATGGTTCACAAGGGTAAGTACATGTCCCCCAGGGCTCTCACTGGGGCAAAGTACACCTCCCTAAGGGTGAACAGCAAGCCACAACCTTTAAGGGTCGTATATCTCGACGGTGAGTACCTGGCCCGGATAATGAGTGAACGAATGAATGGATTTGATTCGAAGCTTCGATGATTCGTTTCTTCTTTCGAATCTTTGGTTCGGAGCTTCGAAGATTCCTCGTCTTTTTTTTCTTTTTGTAAGTTTTGGTTCGAAGCTTCGATGATTCGTTTCTTCTTTCGAATCTTTGGTTCGGAGCTTGTGGAAGATTCGTCTATTTTTTTTTGTAAGTTTTGTTTCGAAGCTTCGACGATTCATTTCTCCTTTTCTTTTCGAAGCTTTGGTTCGGAACTTCGGTGATCCGTCTTTGTTTCCCCCAACTGCCGAACGAGTCGTGCCCGGGAGAATTACTTGTTGTTCTTTCGTGAACAGACTTTCTCTTGGCGAAGTTTCGAGTCCCGTCATTTTCCTCGGCAGGGAGTTCTTGTCCTCTTCCTCCTCTTTCTGCAGCAGGCAAAGCAAGCAAGCACTCGACCTTCGACCCGATGTCTCGGGCTCGAGGGTCGAGTCGTTCCGAGCGTCGAGTTTTTGGACGGCGAGTGTGCGTGTGTGTGTGTGTGTGTGTGTTCATCGCCTGGCGTAAACCGACGCACCAGATTTCTGTTCGCCTTAAAAGTTCTTGAAACGTT
Organism: Panulirus argus; assembly: GCA_038088735.1. Lineage (NCBI taxonomy): Eukaryota > Metazoa > Arthropoda > Malacostraca > Decapoda > Palinuridae > Panulirus > Panulirus argus. The sequence continues at coordinate 2,751 of JAYMFT010155419.1, forward strand.
GTGACGGATGAATTGTTATCACTGAAGAGTTGTTCTCGAGTGTGGCGGCCCATTGTCCTCTCCTCTTGTCCTTTTTTTCTTTTCGAGTTCCTGTCCTCGGCTAGTTGATCTCGTGCCCGTGCGGTTTGACCGGGACGCATTCACGGGTCCCGGGTCGAGCGCACGTGGGTTCGAATCCTGGTAGCGGCGGCAGTCGGTCCACAGTCAACCCCAGCCGTTCATCCTCTTCTAGGGGGGGGGTTGGTCGATAAAGTGGGTTCCTGGCGTAGGCTGCTTTACCTATGCTGTAGCAGCTAACATTTATAGAAAATATATTCTCTGTTATTTGATCCTCTGTCATTGACTTCTCATATTAATTGAGGGCAATATTGATCACCTAGTTGTGTAGTGAGTTAAGCACAGTTTGTCATTCTAGATTATTAAAGTGCGTCATTGCATAGTGATGATGTCGACAGGCTTATGAACTGCGGAGTAAATATTACGAATTTGCTCCAGTAAAGTTATGCATCTTTCAAACCAATCGTTATTTTGTTTTTGGAAGAGTTTGCCATGGCATTCCCAGCGTAGTTTTCTCTAAGCACCAGGGTTGGTGGTATTGAAAGAAAACGGAATACTGTCCTTAGAACATTAACCAATGAATTTCCGAGTGACGCGTTCCCAATTAGTGAACATTTGACTTGAATGAGAACTTGACAGACGTAACGGACTTGGTGTATTTATATTATCCGCCCAGTGTTAATATTAGCAATGTTGAATTCTTATTTTCGTGAACTGAAACAATCAGTATTTGCCTTCGTCATTAGAATATTTGATGTTTTAGTGGCTAAGTCCACATTGCAAGGGGACTGTGACATTTTATCTGCCTCTGAGCCAATCCAAGAGGCTCACGGCATCATTCTCGTCTCTCAACTACAGTCGTCCTTGCCCCACCCTCTGTCCTTAGTGGCGGGCCGGTGGTGGTACTCTTGACGTCCCTTGATTTGAACTTTGTGGTGCCAGTGTAACTTAATGCCTTTGGTTTGAACTTTTATCTGTCGTGTGTGGAAGTATATTCCTCTCGCCAAAGTGGTTTCTTTGAACTTGTTCGCCCGAGTTTCGTTAGTGAAGTGCGTTCAACGCCTCAGGCGCACTGCGTTGAACACGCTTTGTTCCTCCCTGTGCTGAGTGAACCGTAGCCATGTTCAGAAAGGCTGCTTGTAAAATTTGATGACTCTTTGTTGAAGAGTCGCTTGGCCTTGGCCTGACCTTAGCCTGGCCCTAGCCTGGCCTTAGCCTGGCCCTAGCCTGGCCCTAGCCTGGTCCTAGCCTGGCCTTAACCTGGCCCTAGCCTGGCCTTAACCTGGCCCAAGCCTGGCCCTAGCCTGGCCTTAGCCTGGCCCCTATCCTGGCCTTAGCCTGGCACGGGCCTAGTATTATTTTTTTAACAGGGTCCGTCGTTTCCTTCCCCTTTTGAGTATGCTAATGTGAGGGACATTACATATCTCACACGGGTGAATTGTGGGGAGGGCTTCGTACGTATGTGGATTTTAGTTCACCGACTTGTTCCGTTTGCCTTGATGGTTCAGCCTAAATAGCATTTTTTTTTTCATTCTAGATTATTTTTGTTAGTTTTTCATTGATGTACAGAAGTCTCCGTCCAAGCAAGGCCTCTTTGAAAGAAAACGGGTTGCGGGAATTTGATTATGCGGGTCATAACAAGCGTGAAAGCCTTGTCGTAAAAGGCGCGTTCGGTGTTTACGGTGATGAGATTTCCGAGTCCTGCCCGCTGGCTAAGTTTTAATGAGACGTGAAGGTCGAAAGTCTGCCTGTACGTGTGTGTGTGTGTGTAAGATGGTTCCAGGTACCGCTTCGACACTTGAATTAGTCGGGACGGTGGTTCAACTCCGCCTCTTTGAGAGGCGGGGCGGTGAGGGGTCGGTGCAAGTACGGCGTTTGGACTTAGGGGGAAAGGTATAGTCCAGAGATGGAAAGGTAAAGTGGGTTTTATGGTGTAGGTTTGACTTAAGGTGTATGGATGGTTTACTAGGCGCGTATTTTTGCGGTTTAATTGTTTATTCTCATTTTCTTGTATGTCCCTTTCCTCGTATTTGGCCATTTTTTTTTTTAGTACGGGTATATTTTAGCGTTTTTTTTATATATATGTCGGTCGTTCAATCTCTTTATTTCTGTCGTCTTTATTCTGTTGTCTGATTTAAAAGTTTACATTTTGTAGAAGTTTGACCGGATCCTTAGGCGAAGTGGGGCTTTGAGAGACTGATTATTTTTGTAACCACACTATAACGGACGGAGTTATGATTATAACAGCTTATCCATTTTTAATTCCAGGCGGCTCAGGAACGGACGGAGTTATGATTATGATAGTGTCTGTCTTTATCCCAGGTGGGTCGAGAGAGATCGAGCACACCATCTACACTGAAGCTTATCTGTGTCTGACGACGATGCCCCCCCTTTTTTTCTTTTCCACCCCCTCCAGGTGGACAGACGGAGTGCGGAAGGAGTGGTTGTCAGTGGTTCCAGGCGCCGGAGAGGACGAGGGGGCCGCAGACCCCCTGAGGACTCCGTGCCCCATAGACGACGTCCCCTTGACCGGAACGCACTCGCGTGAGGAGGTGAGTCGCTGAACGTAGGGCAGTTGGGGAGGGGAGGGGTGGGTGTTGAGTCGTCTCGCCGCCCCCGCCCGCCCACCCCTGTGACTCGAACGGCGCGACTGTGACTCATGACCGTAGCCCCTGTGTGTGTGTGTGTGTGTGTGTGGGTGTGTGTGTGTGGGTGGGCTCAGGTCACCATTCATCTCTCCTGCTTACCCGAGATACCTTAATTATGATTCTAGAGACGTCACGTCCTTCTTAGGACTCGCAGGGAGCAGCAGCAGCAGCAGCAGCAGCCTGGGAGGTCAGTAGTCAAGCCTTTGCCCTGGAGTCTCTCCTCTCAGGGCTTAATTTGCATATCGCCTCACGTAACTGTTACGTATATGCATACGCATAAGACAATAGCTTCTGGTGACGTTTACAAATATTTTTTTTTTTTAATTTTGCCGTTAAAGGCACCACCATGCCTTGGCCATGGGGAGGGGGAGGTGAGGGGGGGAGTGTTGGGGCAGGGGAAGGGGAGGGGGAGGGGGGGGGGAGCTTAAGCGGTGAATAACACATACGGTCGATAATCCTAAAGCTGAGCGGCGGCTCACTCGTCCCAATAGCATGCAAAGCCACTTCCTAACCGCAGGGCGCGCTTACAAGCAGTAACTTTAGAGGAGAGAGAGAAAAAGTATAAATGGCATCAGTGAGCTACTCTGGGGTCGGCCAGAGGGGAAAGTTTGGAGACCAGTACTTTAGCGAGGGTCGTATATGCGTAAACATCAGGTGTCTTGGTTATATATATTCGTATATGGGGTAAATATATATACATATATGGTTATATAGGGTATATGTACGTTCCAGACTACACCCCTTTCGCCAAAAGACACACGCAGACACAAACACACACACACACACACGTAAGAGTGTAGAATTCCCCTTCCAGTCAGTACGTCTCGGTTACACACAAAAGATCTGGAAAGTTACGGACAGCTGGGTCAGACACACCCCTAGACTGGGGCCTCCTCAGACCACAGAGACGACACCGATTGGCCGAAATGCCTCTCTGGGGAGGTAATAGATGTTATTACCTCGTCCAGTTCCCAAACAGCCTGGAACAGTCCGACATCTCCCCCCGCCCCATTGGTTTGGGAAGGAAGTAAATGCTGATTAGCAGTTACTTCGCCACCATGTTGTTCCCGGTGTCTTCCCCAGCACACACCACTTGTCTTCCAGGCTGTCCTCAAGTCTCAGTGCCCCACCCCACCGAGAGAGAGACACCACATGGATTTTGAGGTTTTTCAGACATTCGCGTAGTATTAGCATCAAGGCGCCTAACTAACATCCAATAATAGCCATCGAAACTCAAGGAATTGATTCCTGAATCAATAGAGTGTGTCTATTCCATCCTCAACATTTTTTTCCCCGCAATTGATCAAAATATCCAATTGCTGGAAGACCTCATGTCGTAATTTTCCAGTACTAGCAACACCAGGGCCCGTAGACTCCTCCTGGCAAAGTACGGGCCGTAAACCTCACCCCAGTTCCCAAGTTTACTCTCGAGTATTCTGTTTGATCGGGTTTACACAGTTACTTCCAGTGTCGCGCGCGCAAACACACACATACCAGTGTGGTAATTTGATGACCCGCTCTAGTAGCCACCTACTTCTGCGTCGGCTTCCATAGACCTCACCCATGGCATCGTAGACGCAAGACCTCGCTGTTGCTCTCACCCCTCGATGGCTTGGGCGTAGTTCGCCATAATGTGATCACCAGAGCCATTAGCCTCAGGACACGGGAAGTTTTGGACCTTTAATTAACTTCGGCGCTGAATGCCGCTGGGCTGGTCTACTCCGAGGGGGGAGGGGGGTCCGTCTCCAGGCTCTCTCTCCGCTCCCTCGTCTGTGGCGTCCCGCAGGGCAAGGGGACAGGACCTTGCACACCCTCGCCATTTGCAGATGCAGCTGCTGCATGGAAGGACATCTACTGCCCAGTTCCTGGTGTCCGTGTTGACTCCAGCTCTCCCGACATCATCGGGAGATTGTGAGCGTTCGAGGAAGTGAGAGTTGAGGAGAGTTACGGGAGGCTTTGGACACTGTAGAAGTGAGATAGAAATGGTATCAGATCTCATGGCCGGGCCGGGCCATGGCTTGCCTCCAAGAACGGACAGCGCGAGATTCTAGAGGCTGAATAGTCGAGCAAGGACAGGTGGCATTGTAGGACGCTTTTACGTTAAGACGCGAGTCAATGTCAGGGCGTCCGGCCCTATAAAGCTCCGCCCACCTGTAGCTGCGAGGCGAGTTCGGTGTGGATCCCCGCGCCAGGGAGACGTTTTGAGGGGGAGGAGGAGAGCAGGTTCTCTCGGAGTGGCGGTGGGCGGATGAACATTAAGAAGTGGATTTGGCCCATCAGACCCAAGCTCTGTGTGTGTGTGTGTCTCTAGAATTCTAGACACACCCGACCCCCCAGTGTTCCAAAAAGTTGCTTTCCGCAGGTTTGCCGTGTTACTCTGTGGAGAGAGATATTGTAAAAACTGTGTTGTGGAGATGTCGCAGGGTCCATGCGTAGAAGGGGACTCCACAGAACTCCGTCGGCCGTTAAGGGCAGGACTACGTGGCGGTAAAGAGCGACACAGACCGGCGTGGCGGAACGCTACAGAAGGCGACGACGGAGGAGGAGGAGGAGGAGTACGAGTAGTGCGGGGAAACATGTATTGAGGGAGGCGCTTCGGGTGGGGTGAGTTCGATGTGTCCGCTTCAGCGCCCTCTTCTGGAGGCGCCGGTGGATAGAGGTTTAATTGACCGTGAAGTCCAAGGGGGAGGTATCGGCAGGGAGAAAGGGAGGGCAAGAAAGGGAAGGGTGTTGAGAGGGAGGGAAGGAATGAGGGAGGGAGGGAGTTGAGGCTGTCAGAAGGTGGAGGAGGAGGGGTGGAATAAGGCGACGCAGACGTGGAGAGGGAAGAGTGGAGTGAAAGACGGAAGGAGAGAAAGAGAGGCGAAATATGAAAGGAAATTGAATGAAAATAGTGAGAAAGAGATAGATAGAGAGAGAGAGAGATGGTAGGGAGTGAGCGTGGTCCAGTCTGGTGGTGTGTGTGTGTGTGTGTGCGAGGGTGGTCCAGTGTGGAGGTGTGTGGTAGTGTGTGTGTGTGTGTGTGTGTGTGTGTGTGGAGGACCAAGGATAATAACACTGAGGTTATAGTGCTGGTCGTAAAGAATTAATTTGCCCCCACACCTTTCCTCGCGGGTAATGAGTTCTTATTGCTCTGGGCTTCATAATGTCTCCCGACTTCGAGGGGTGGGGGGTGGGTGGGTTCACTTCATTGCCTCTCCCGATCTCGTGTTTGTTGCGAGAGTGGATCTCTCTGACCTCTCGCGTATACGACACGGCGTCGTATGGAGACGACGGGTTAAGTGGTCGCATTCACAAGTCGGCGTCGTGTTCGTATGGAGACGACGGACTAAGTGGTCGCTCTCCGGTTGCGCGACTGTCGTCCAGGGCGAGACGCGGCCTGAATTGATTTTTCGTTTTGTATCGTAATTAGTTGTTTTGTTTTTTATCTGTATTTCGGCTGTTGGTGGCCATGGGCGATGATTTGGTCGGAGATAAAAAGGAAATACCTTACTTTTTCTCACATTTGCTCTCAGCTTTCTCCTTTCTCTCTCTCTCTCTCTCTCTCTCTCTCACACACACACACACACACACTCCCAGTCTCTGTGGTTCCCTTCCTCTCTCTCTCTCTCTCTCTCTCTCTCTCTCTCTGAGTCCGAGGGGACACCCGTCTAGGCCCGAGAGGCGTCTCGCCTGCGTCTGGGGCGTCTCGTACGCGTCGACACACGTGACCGTAGAATATTCATCGGGAGACGAGTATTACAGAGCCGTCGGGTTCCGAGAGGAGTTGGGGGGGTGGGGGTGTGGTGGGGGAGAAGGAGGGGGGGGGGAGAGTCCGAACCCTCGTCAATCATTCAGTTTACGATAGCCGCAGTTGTGTTGACTGCGTTAAATCAGGCAGGGGGAGAGAGAGAGAGAATGAGAGAGAGAGAGAGAGAGAGAGAGAGCCAGCCGTTCATTCTACCCTTCCCGAGTTGATTACAAAACAAGACATTCCACTTCTGACCGGAAATTTTGAGGCTATTTCTGTCCCACAAATCCAGATAATATGCACGTGATTTTTCGCGTTGCACGACGCGAGTGGGTTTAGAAAATTTCCCCACTGTGGTCGATTCCTGTCTGTGTCTGTCTCTGTCTGTCTGTCGTTACCAGCTACGTACGTTTACAGATCCGGGGCTTTGGGCCGAGCACCCTGAAATCAGACCAGACACGTCCTGAACCAGTCGTGTGTGTTGAGGGCAGCTACTGAAATTCATGAATTCTGAGCAGTTAGTTAGTTAGTTCTGGCATTATCACAGAAACGCTAGCTAGGACTCGTCTCGTACGAAAAAAAATAGTTCGAGCGAGTTGGTTGAAGAGATGTTGTTTATTTCCGTGTGGTTGATAGGGAAGATGTGTCTTGTTAACTATATAAGATTTATTATTGTTTTTTTTTTTCTTTTTGCCTTCGGCAGATTGAATCGCTGATTCGCGCCCGATGTGACCTGGGGTGCCCGCTGTCTGGCAACGACCTCACTAGGGTAAGTAGTGACGACCTGTGGTTTCCTTGTTTCCTATCTCTCTCTCTCTCTCATTCTCTCTCTCTCTCTCTCTCTCTCTCCCTCTCCCTCCCCCCCCCCCCCCCCCCCCCCCCCCCCTCCCCCCCCCCCCCCCCCTCCCTCCCTCCCTCCCTCTCTCTCTTCCCCCCCCCCCCCATGAGGATGACCCGTACGGGCCTTTGGGTAGGGTGAGCAGGACTCAGACCTTACCGTAAAAGAAATGACGGAGGAAGGATTAGCTTGAGCCCCCTCGGGTGTTTGGCAGACTTGGCTCTTAGAGGTGGGAAAGGTCATAGGGAGATGGAGGTGTCACAGGCTCTGTGGTGGGAAGGGCACAGACTGTGTGGAGGTAGAGGCATAGACTGTGTGGAGGGAAGGGCACAGACTGTGTGGAGGTAGAGGCATAGACTGTGTCGAGGGAGGAGCACAGACTGTGTGGAGGGAAGGGCACAGACTGTGTCCAGGGAGGGTTCACAGACTGTGTGGAGTGAGGGTTCACAGACTGTGTGGAGGGAGGGGCACAGACTCTGTGGAGGGAAGGGCACAGACTGTGTGGAGGGAAGGGCACAGACTGTGTGGAGGGAGGGTTCACAGACTGTGTGGAGGGAGGAGCACAGACTGTGTGGAGTGAAGGGCACAGACTGTGTGGAGGGAGGGTTCATAGACTGTGTGGAGGGAAGGACACAGACTGTGTGGAGGGAAGGGCACAGACTGTGTGGAGGGAGGGTTCACAGACTGTGTGGAGTGAAGGGCACAGACTGTGTGGAGGGAAGGAGCACAGACTGTGTGGAGGGAAGGGCACAGACTGTGTGGAGGGAGGGTTAACAGACTGTGTGGAGTGAAGGGCACAGACTGTGTGGAGGGAGGAGCACAGACTGAACGAAATGCTGATCTGGGAATCGATGCGTTTGACTAGTGCCAGATGCTTTGAGCTTTGGATTTTTTTTCTTCTTTTTATTCACTCCTGCCCTTTGACTTTGACGAGGTAGGTCCGGTGGGCTTGAAGCGTGCCATTTTATAACGCGAGGCGAAGGCAAGGGTCATGGGAGATGAAGGCTGGCCCCGTGATGATAGCCCCAGTGTGGGGGGTAGTTAAAAAGGGGGAGGTGGGGGCGGTTTGCATAGACGAGGAAGTCATCTCTGCTCGCAGATGACATGACAAGCGTGGCTTAGTCTTCAAGGGAGGGAGAGAGAGAGAGAGAGAGAGAGAGAGAGAGAGAGAGAAAAGCTAAGCTCCAGAGGCCGGTGACAATTTGGGAGAGTGTTGCGAAACGAGAAGGTTGCGCGAATGCGAACAAAAGTAAGGGTAATGGGGTGCGTTAGGGAGATGAGACTGAGATTGTTGTTTTGAGAGGAAGTCTCAACGTGGGGGAGAGGAGGACCAGCAGGTAGTGGTGTGGAGCGCCTTCAGGTTACCTGGCTGTGGACTAGGACGCCGGGGGGTGGCCAAGGTTCTGGGTGCACTGAGGAATGTGTGTGTGTGTGTGTGTGGAAGGAGAAGTCATTGTCTGTTTGGGGGGGACAAAGACGTTCGATGGTTTAGTAGTTCCGAGGGTGTTGAGTGGATGCGAGTCCTGGGCCCTGAGTGGCGATAGACAGAAGTGGGTGGGTTGATGCGTTCGAAATGAGGTACCTGAGGACTGTATGTGACGTGAGGAGGGTTGATCGTGTAAGGAGTGACGGTTTAAGAGAGAGAGAGAGGAGAGAGAGAGAGAGAGAGAGAGACAGAGAGAGAGAGAGAGAGATGTGGTTGTGAATGGCATATGATCGAGAAAGTACGCTGAAGTGGTATGGACTTATGGAGAAGAAGAGTGAAGAGAGGTTGACCAAGAAGATCTCAGTGCTCTGAAGTGGTATGGGCTTATGGAGAGGAGGAGTGAAGAGAGGTTGACCAGGAAGATCTCAATGCTCTGAAGTGGTATGGACTTATAGATAGGATGAGTAAAAGAGAGGTTGACCAAAAAGATCTCAATGCTCTGAAGTGGTATGGACTAATGGGGAGGATGAGTGAAGAGAGGTTCACAAAGAACATCTCATTGTGTCAGAGGTGGAGGTAACGCGGGGAAGATGGGCAACCAAGAAGGAGATGGAATGATGGGGTGATAGGGGCTAAGAATTATCGGGGTCTGAGCATTCAAGAAGGTCGAGGCGTCCGAGGGGGATGGGAAGATGGGCAACCAAGAAGGAGATGGAATGATGGGGTGATAGGGGCTGAGAATTATCGGGGTGTGAGCATTCAAGGAGGTCGAGGCGTCCTAGGGGGATAGGATGAATTAGATCGTTGTGTTATAGGGGGGGAGGAGGATGGAGGAGGAGGAGCATATGGAGCAGTGTTTAGGTTAACCGTGGAATACTCTGCTGGATTTTGCCCGAGAATGATGGTTGCTCTGGTCTCCATACATTGTAGCATAGATAGAGCTTAGATGTGTGCAAATGGGGCCATTGTTCTTCCACTCCAGACGCTGCCTCGCCTAAGGCTGGAGAAGCAGTTGTGCATAACATAGCATAATGCTACGTGGTGTCTGTAAATATATATATATATATATATATATATATATAT
>JAYMFT010155430.1:0-12531 GCA_038088735.1 Panulirus argus
TCACACAAGCCTCCTTTCGAAGCTCACTCACTCTTACTACTCTCTTCTCCTCGACATTCTCTCTTCTTTTTTGAAAAGCTCTACAAATCTTCACCTTCGCCTCTACAAGGTAGTGATCAGACATCCCACTAGCTGCCCCCCTGAGCACATTAACATCCAAAAGTCTTTCTTTTATATGCCTATCAATTAACACATAATCCAATATTGCCTGTAGTGATAATGCTAATAAAAAAGACCAGCTGGAGTGCATTCTCAGCATTTCAATACTCCAGTTACCAATGAAGAAAAGGGACATTTTACCCGCACTGCAGAAGCTGAAGAGGACTCCAGGGACCCATAGATCTAAAGATGCTTTGCAGTATCCCTTGATGTTTTGGCACAGTGAAAATGATTACCATTTCCAAATCCACCAAACAAATCTGGCAGCTAGTGCGTCATGTCTTTATAAGAAAGTCATTGCCAGTGATTTTTATGCATACTATTTAACTGTAAGTTTGGCAACCTGTTGCACAAATTCCAGGTAGAAGTATACTGCTAAACCGAATTTGAGCATTTCTTTCACTTGAGGCTAAACCAGCAACAATTGCAAGCTATAGATTATGCCAACCTCAGGACCTGATACAACAATGAATGATAGAAATGTTGCAGATCTTGATCAGACCATTATTTTCCCATTTAAATTCAGAGGAGGCCCATGAGATGTGCATGCATAGATACAAGGTGCAATGAGCTATATTAGCTACTATGGTAAACTTGATCTCTTCATCCAAAATGAGATGAAATCAAGAGAAAACTTTTTGCATGTTAGCAATATCATGACTATTATGATATCACAGAATGAATTAATGGACCTCTTGACAAAGAGTGAGATTTTTGAGCTCTGCAGTATTGCTTGTACGTGGTAGAAGGGCAAAGAAAGGGGGCCTGCCTCATGTTCATATCTATTTGTGGCTTAAAAAAAAAAATCATGTCAGTGAAAGTGGCATGAATAAGTGTGGAACTGCCTGACCCAGACTCTTGCCTAGCACTGTTTGCAACTGTCAGGAGTCAAATAGTTCATGGGCCATGTGGTAACTGAAATCATAATTTGCCTTGCCTGAAAGATGGCCTTTTCACTAAAATATACCAATGGACTTCCCACCAGGAGACACAAACAGGACATGATGGATATCTTGTGTATAGATCAACTAGAGGAGGAGGATTCGGTTTCATCATGAAAGTACCTGATACAAAATGTGAAAGACAACAGATGGATTGTCCCATACTGTCCACTCCTTATTTATCTTTCAAGCTTATACAAATGCTGAGTTTTGCAGTTCAGTTAAGTTAATAAAGAACATTTGCAAATACGTCCACAAAGGATCGGATGCAACACAAGTCAACCCCAACGATGAAACCGCAAACTGTCAAATCACAAGATACATTAACACTAGAGAAACAACTTGGCAAATATTCAGATTTCTAATACATGAGAGGCATCAAACAGTTGTCCAGCTTGTAGTGTTCTTACATTATGGTCAAAAGTCCACTTCACTGAAGAAACAGCACATCAGTAAACCTTTCCCCCAAGAAAGTCTACTTTAAAAGCATTCCTCAGATTAAGTCAAGGAGATTCATCTGCAAAAATTCTGTTGTATCATTAAGCGCCCAACTGTTATACTTGATAGTTTACCAAGAAGAGCTCAAGGAGATACTGTTAAGGGACATTAAAATCCCTAACTAAATGGTTAACAACACCATCATCCCCTTTCTAAAGAAATTCATCTGCAATACCATCTACTCTAGGTGCTTTGCTACATTTCATTTTATACAAAACTTTTACCACCACTTCTCTTTTAACCAAACCACTTGCCACGACTCTCACTTTACAAATCTTCTCAAACGAACCACTCCATGTCTGCCACCCTATCATCAAGCACATTCGGTAACCCTTCAGAGTACTTATTCCATCTCCTCTTCACCTCATCTATGCCTGTTACCACTTTCCCATTTGTCCCCTTTACCAATGTTCCCATTTATTTTTCTGTCTTTCTCACTCAAATAACCTCCTTCCTAACATCTTATTCTCCTTGAAGTTTGCTGATTATATATACCTTCACTCATATTCAGAGCAGGATAGTACAACAGACTGAAAATTTGCTTTTCATACAACTCTTTTGAAACTCCCAAAATCCATAGCTCAAAGCTTTGTGCTACCACCAACTTGGGGCATGCATTTATAGAGTTGGCTTATCTCTAATCTGTGCATTGTCATCACCCATGCTATTGTTCTCACTATCTGAAATCATAACATTTAAATTTCATGCTTTTTTATTTGTGTGATATTTTGAAAAATTCTTTTCTTGGAATGACACCAACAAAAAGCATCTAAATGATAGTGCTAAGTGTAGCATTGTTGAGTAAGCGAATTGCATATACAATTATGCAGGAAGTAGACCTTACAAAAAACAAATGAAGATTCATCCATACATCATCTGAATGAGTCTTATGGTGTTGGTAAAATGACATTCCTTGCAACATAGTGCTTTCTGTTGAGTTTAAATGTGGAAGGACTTTCAGTAGTTCTAAACAATAATTTCAACAAGTTAATTCTGTGTTTTATTTGTACATATTTACATGTACTGCAAACGCATAACATTAAGAACCTGCATTAGCAATACAAAACAGCTTTTAAGGTTATTCATTCTTCTATTAAGGTTATAATATATAATTTGATCTGAGGCCTGTATTTCTAAAATCCATAAAAATCTGAAATCTGAAACTTGCTTGTTCCCAAAGATTATGGATTTTTTCATATTGTTGCTGTAATATTTGCTAGGTAGACCATGACCAGGGAGGTATATTACCAGTTCAACCCACCTGGTTTTGGCTGTGTAGTGAACCAGCACTTCAGTGGTTATCAATTTGCGCTCATCTGACCCGGGTGGCTGTCTTTTCTTTCTGCCTCACCTACCGTGGACTACTGGCATTCTGTCCACAAACATAAAATCTCTCCCTGTCACACATAACATTTGACAATACTTAACTTGCTTCTTAACTTTGTAACTCTAGCTTTTCCCATGGTGAGCAGACATGGAGTTCAGTAGACCCCGTGTCCAGACAAGGAAGCCAGTGGACTCCGTGTCCCGAAAAGGAAGCCAATGGACTCTGTGTCCAGACAAGTAGGCCATTAGACTCCGTGTCCAGACATGGAAGTCAGTGGACTATGTGTCCAGACAAGGAGGCTAGTGGACTCCGTGTAAGCATTAAATGCTAGCAATGCCTTTTGGCAAAATGGTAGGAGCATTAGGTAGAAGTAGTAAGCAGGAACATTAGGCAGGAGCATTAGGAAGAACTAGTCAGAAGGATCATTAGGTAAGAGACTCTGCAAGCACTGCATTAGAGTTGCCCTCTGTCAGTAACCTGTCAAGGGTGATGCACAAAAAGGTTAAGAAGCAGCACTAGAGTTCAATGGTTATGGAGACTTTATTGCTGTGGCCACCCCTTTGAGGGAGTTCCAAGAGGGAACAGGCATTAGAGATATAGGTAAATAGAAGAACAATATTTCCAGCAAGTCACCAACAATTAAGTATTGAGGACACCATAGGAACATCTGAAACGTTCATCTAATTGCTGTAAAACTGAAGAGTACTCTATGTGATATAACAAAGATAAGGCTATATGCCCACAAGATTGAATTCACTTGTATGTGAATAACATTATATGTCATTCACAGATTTCATTAATGGGCAATAATGAAAAACAGTATCACAACATAGCACAGTATGTTAACCTGGCAGCAGAATGAATTGTTCTGAAAGTCCCTTCAATAAAGCCTCAACCATGTCACTCCTGCCACTGACTGTAATGAGAGCAGAATGCCTTAGCCACTTATGGGTTTCCCAGAAAGAAATTAGCTCAAATGATGGGCAAGTCCCTAAGGCTAGAGACTACAGAGTTATTTCCAAGTACTGTACCTGGTTTCTAAAGTTAGATTTTCATAATTTTCCCTCTGAAATGGTAGTAAGTATCTACATTTCTAAAGAAAGCATTGAAGTCTTATGTTATCTAAAGGGTAATCAACAAATTAAATAAGACTAATTAACAAAATAAATTGATTCAGAGGTTGCAATATAAATTAAACATGATAATAGGTGGAATCAAGTATACAGTAATATCTGAATATGTGATGGAGTGAGTATTTGAAGGACTGCTGAGTGAGTTCTTTGACAGGGTGTTTGAGTCATGGGGTATATGAAAAGAGAGATTCATGGCAAGTTTGTTTGGAGAAAGGAAAAGAGGTAGTGAGAGCCTTGTGCAAGATGAAGTATGGCATGGAAGCTGGAATTTATGAGGATGCAGTTGAATTTCTGAAACAACAAGGTGTGTGTGCTTTATTGACTAACTGGGAATTTTAATGTATGAATGGCTCAAGATGGAGTGCCTAAGGATTGGCAGAATGCCTGTACAATGCCACTGCACAAAGGCAAAGAGGGCAAAAGTGTATGTATGAATCACAGTGACATAAATTTCTAGAACACATCAAGTATGTTGTATAAAAGATTGGTAGAGAGAGGGTGGTGGCATGCACAGAATATCATACTGGGGAGAAACAATGTAGTTATGATTAGTAGAGCATGTATGGATCAGGTGTTTATTATGAAGAAGTGTTCTGGAAATATCTAGATGAACAGAAGTGTTCGTATGTGACATTTATTAATATGAAGAAAGCATATGATACATTTGAGTGAGATACTTTGTGAAAGATGTTACATATATACTGCATTGGAAGAAAGTTACTTGAAGCAGTGAGGGGGTTTTATCAAGAGAGTATAGTCTGTATGTGAGTAGGAAGATAAGAAAGTGAGTCATTTCAAATGAAGGTGGATTTGTGGTATGGGTGTGTAATGTCACCATGGCTTTATAATTTGTATATGGATGGAGTGGTTAAGGAAGCAAATATAAAGGTTTTGGAGTGAGAGGCAGGTCTGTCCTCTGGTGGATGTGACTCTTTTGCTGTTTCCTTATGACAAGGCTCTGGTGGCAGATTCAAGTGAGAAACTGCAGAAGTTGGTTTCAGATGCTGGAAGAATGTGTGAAATGAGAAAGTTGAGACTTAATGACAATAAAAGTAAGCTTATTAAGTTTGGTAAAGGATACAGGCTTGGGACCTAGATGAACAAGCGTGGAAGAGGGTGGATGTTTTGGAAATTAAATGTTTAAGGACAATATGTGGAGTGAGGAGGGTTACTCAGATAAGAAATGATAGGATAAGAGGAAGCTGTGGAAGTAAGGGGGTATAAATGAGAGGGTTGAAGGGGTGTGTTGGTTTGGACATATGAAAAAGATGAGTGAGGAGAGGCTAAGACAGTCTACACATCAGAAGCTGGGGGAACAAGAAGGGAGGATACCAAGGAGGAGGTGGAAGGATGGAGTGAAAGATACTTCAAGTGCTTGAGACCAAAACATGTAAGAGGATGCAAGATGCATGGAATAGAGCAAATTGAAGTAATGTGGTACATAGAAGGTAGCTTGCTGTCAATGGGCTGAACACAGGCATACGAAGTGGTCAGGGAAAACCACAGATCTATGATGGCTCTGCAAATGAAGCCCCACTTTATCTGTTCCTAAAGCTGCCTTACTATGTGTAAAACAGTGGACAAATATGAAAAAAAAAAAAAGAAATTCCATAAGGCAAAGTATATGGCAAAACAAGGTGCATATATAGAAATTTATCAGAGCTTTAGTTATATTTTCACTCAGAATTATGGAAAATAACAGGATGAAATGAAGTAATCAAAGGATCATCTTTTCCACACTGCTGTTGTAAAATACTAAAGTCTATAACCCTGTTTAACTGTTGTTTTCATCTTTCTTTTCAACTTCAACCTTAATAAATCCTTTTCTTTATGATTTCCATCTCAAAAATCATAGTCTAATTTCCTTCCATCTCCAGTTCTAAATTTCCTTCTTCTTTCAGGACACGTTCAGCTATAATTCTCTTGATGTTTGCATTGACATTTGGAAATTCTTGTGCTTTTCTGGCAGCATACTGAAAATGAAACAAAAGAAAATGTTTTTATTACCGTTATAACCCACATGAAAATTTTCTAATTATTAGTGCCTTTGTGCCAATATCAAATTAAAACACCAAGACTTTATATCTTTAATTCCATTCTGAATTTAGGAGAATCAATACCTCTTAAATCTATCTATTGATCTATCTATCATCATTACATCTGCTTCTAATTTCATGGATGGATAAGTTACATAAAGCCCTTCAAATTCACCTACACATCTTCAACCATGCCCAATGTGGTAATTAAAAACAAACTTCTGCACTTTCATAAGGGTCTTACTTTTTCACTTTATTCACTATGGAGCTTCTTCAAGACCTCCATTCACACCACATCTATGTACATAACACTTTTGCTGGCTGCATTCATTCCTAAATCATTCCTCTGGCATTCTCATTTGAGATATCCCTAGTTCTAATACAGTAGCTCATTACATGTATAAATTTTTAAAATAGTCTAACTCTTCTCCTTTTAACTTCAACTGTGGTACAATGTACTTTTTTGACCAGCCTAAATCTGCCATCCATTCATTATGTCCATACCATCCAGCAAGACTTTCATGGATACCCCATTCAGTTTATAAGGCTGTTTAAGTTCATGTGATCAAAGAAAAGCTGAATATGATGTCCAATTTTGAGCAACAAAAATGTTTCAACACAAATATAATAGGATTAAGGCCTATAACTAGAAAACAATGCCTTCTCTCTGATTGCCAGTATGGCTTCTGTAAGGCAAGATCCACTGGTGATATTTTTTCCTATCCCAGAAAGATTTGGGGAATCCTATGGAATTGCGCTTGATATATATCTACAGCTTCTGAGACAGTGTGGTATAGAGGTCTCATCTCTTCTGGATTCCCTCCCTTACTTTGCTCCCTCATATCTATCTTCCTCTCTGGCTGATCTATCTTTATGGTTTACATGAGTTTACATGAGAAAGACAGACAACAGGAGGCCTGATTGACCCATGACCAGGTTCTAAAAAAAAAAAAAAAAAAAAAAAAAAAAAAAAAAAAAAAAAAAATAAAAAAAAAAATATATATATATAAAAAAAAAGGTTGACAAGAAAATGTGATTCCACTCAGCAATTTATTAAGCTATCACCAACTCCCCACTGCTGCACATTAGCCTTCTACTGTACCCGTTACCCCTACCATTTATACAGTTTATTTCTAGCGTTTTTCTCAGAGTATACCTGAATTTATAAAGTATTTGTCTAAACAACTTTTAAAGGTGTTAACTGTCTTAGCATTCATTATGTCTGATGGTAATTTATTCCAGTGCTCAACACACCTATAGGAAAAGAAGCTAACACACCTATAGGAAAAGAAGCTTTTTCCCACAACCATACTACATGATTTACGTTACCAAACTTGTTCAGAACTTTGAACACTTGGATCAAGTCACCGCGAACTCTACATTTTCTAAGGGAGAAGAGATCCAAACGTTTTAGCCTCTCTTCATATGCCAGATTTCTAAGGAATGGGATCAATTTTGTTGCGTGTCTTTGTGCTTGCTCTAATTTTTCGTCATCTTTCTTATAGTTTAGGGACCAAAACTGAACTGCATATTTAAGGTGTGGTCTTACTAGAGAATTATAAAGTGTGAGAATTGTTTCTGGTGTCTTGTAATCTGTGTTCCTGGTTGCCTTTTTTACTTACTGCTTGTTTAGTGTACTTCAGACTGTTGCTAATGACAATTCCAAGGTCCTTTTCTTCATTTACTTTAGTTAGAGAGTTTCCAAACAGTTTGTAGTTGTAACAAATATTCTTGACTCCGAAATGCATTACTTTACACTTGTCTACATTAAACTTCATCTGCCATCTGTCTGACCACTCTGCTAGTAGGTTAAGATCTCTGAATCATTTCACAGTCCTGCCTGTTCACAGCTCTACCTCCTGGTTTAGTATCGTCAGCAAATTTGGAGATCTCAGATATGAGACCGAATTCTAGGTCATTAACATGTATCATGAAAAGAATGGGGCCTAGGACCGACCCTTGTGGCACACCACCCATTACGTCTAGCCAATCTGAGGCTTCACCATTTAATACTACACACTCCTTTCTTCTGGTAAAGCAGTCTCTGATCCATGTACACGGTTCTTCACCGATTCCATGTGCTGTGAGTTTATGTAAAAGTCTCTTGTGAGGTACTTTATCGAAAGCCTTTTGGAAATCTAAATATAATACATCAGACGGTAATTTTTCGTCCCAATTCTGATAAATAACATTAAAAAATTCTAGTAAATTTGTCAGGCAGGATCTTATATTATGAAAACCATGTTGGTTGTCCAATATAATTTTGTGATCCTCTAGAAAAGTAACAATTTTATCTCGTATCAATTTTTCCATCATTTTACCTAACACTGAGGTAAGGCTAATTGGGCGGTAGTTCAAGGCTCACTTTTTATCTCCATTTTCATATGTAGGAGTAACATTTGCTAGTTTCCAGTCAGTTGGCACCTGACCATCCAATTGAGACTTGTTGAATATTTTTGATATGGGGTATACCAGCTGTCTCATGACCTCTTAAAAATCTTGGAGCTAAGTTATCTGGGCCGTTGGATTTGTTAGGATTTAGTTGGTCCAGGTATTTAAGTATTCGAGATGTTTCTTCAATTGTGAATACAGAGTTGAAAGAAAAATTTAGTATATCTATTTTCTTGTCGTCAGTAGTTAGTGTGTCACATTTATTTCGTAATAATCCAATTCCCTCTTTCACTGACTTCCTTTGTCTTATATATTTGAAGAATTCCTTAGTATTCTTCTTAACTTTCAAGGAAATTCTTTTTTCTTCCTCGGGTTTACTCTGTCTCATGACCTTCTTACACTCCCTTTGGATTTTGATTAATTCCTGGCAGCTTTCCTCAGTTCCCCTTGATTTGAGATTCTTAATTTGTCCTTCTATTCTCCTGTTCATTCATGATGGTTTTGATATGTTGTTAGTTGTTGCTGGATCAGCTTCTCCCCCTTTCTCCATCAACAGCAGTGTCCCTAGAGGTTTTGTCCTGTCTCCTACTCTTTTTCTCCTTTTCATAAACAATTTCCTTTCTAATATTGATAACCAAATGCACTCGTATGCTGATGACTCAACACTGCATTCATCCACATCCTTCAATTTTGTTCCTTCTCTCACTCAATGTGCATCTCAGCTCGACACAACTTCCCTGATAAACTCAAACTTGGACAGGATATCTCGATGGGGTAGACGAAATATAGTTAACTTTAAAACGAAACCCAATTTCTACCCATCTCTTTCTCTGAAACTTTTCACAACTTTCCTCTCTCCTTTGACTGTTCTGCAATTCCACTTCTTGACTCGATAAACATACTTGGTATTTCTGTAACATCCACTCTGTCTCGGAAACCCAATATTACGGAAATAGCTAAGTCTGCCTTTAAGAAACTGGGAGTCCTGTTTAGATGGTGAAAATTTCTTTTCTTCTAAACAGTTGTTCTGTTTATACAAAGGATTGATCCATCCTTGTACTGCTATAGGGTGGTTCTATCTCTGCATCCTTACTTGATAGAGTTGTTAAACACAGTCCAACTTACATACTCTCCCAGGCTAACTTCAAAACTTGATCCACTTCCCCTATGCTGCAACATTGGTCCACTTTTCCTCTTATGTAGGGATCTCTTTGGTTTTTGCTCCCAAGAGCTGGCTCTTTGTGTGGCCCCACCACTAACTTGACCATGCAATGCTTGACAAGTTGCTGCATCATATCTTTCTCTCTCTGCTTAAGCAAGGACATTCGTGAATTGGAAGCAGTGTAGCAAAGAGCAACTAAATTGATTCCTTTTTTGAGTATTATAACATACAATGAGAGATTGTGAGAATTAAACTTGTTCACCATAAGCAAGAGGTGCCTCCGGGGCAAATTCAGAGAATGTTTTAAAATACTTAAAGGATTCAACAACGTCGAAATTAAAAATTTCTTTACAGTAGCCCCATCATTACCAATGTAGGAAAATGGACTTAAACTTAGAGGTCACCGAGTTAATCTGAGCTGTACTAAATATTTCTTTACCAACAACATTATTGATGCATAGAATAAGCTCCCAAAAAATGTGCAGAGCAACACCCTTCATATCTTCAACATTAGGCTTAATCATCACTTGTCACTCTCTGGTACTGAATGATTTATCTAATCAGTCATCATGAACTAGAGGTATATCATGCTACCTACTCAACCACTGATCTCTCCCTGCCCATGCTGCAGTAACATGCCAACATTGATTAACTCATGTCACCTGCTTTGAGAGAGCAAGTAAGAATTATTTTATCATTCTTCAACATCAGGAATAATATAGGTATGATAAGGTGAGAGGCCAGAGCTCTAGTTTATCTTTACTATTGTCCTTATGACAAAAAGTGAAGGGATGCATGATATATTCATGTTCACTCTACTTATGACTTTCCTATAAAAATTTCCTTCAGGTTTATTAATCACCTAAAGTATTTCTCCTATCTGTTTTTCATACAGAGTGCTGCTGGAAGGAGTGGAGGGTGGGGAAAAAGCCTTTGCTTAGTTATCCTTTTCTTCCACTGCTTTTTTTAGGGGACTTGTATTATTTTTCTTTAAGGCCAAACCACCTTGCTTATACCTTGGGTCTAAGTGGAACAGACAGAAAGAGACAAGTAGGGAGTGCTCATCCTCCTCAAAGACTTAGGCTGGGGTGTCTGAATGTGTGTGGATATGACCAGGATGAGAAGAGAAGAGATATAGGTAGTATGTTTGAGGAAAGAAAACTGGATGTTCTGGCTCTGAGTGAAACAAAGCTTAAGGGTAAAGGGGATGAATGGTGAGAGGACAAGAGCTAAGGAAAGAGTTGTACTACTCCTGAAGTAGGATTTGTGGGAATATGTGACAGGGTGTAAGGAAGAAAATTCTATATTGACAGTGGTAAAACTGTGAGTGGATGGCAAGGGATGGGTGATTATCAGTGCTTATGGACCTGGCCATAGAAGAATGATCATGAGAGGCAAGTGTTTAGGGAGCAGCTCAGTGAGTGTCAGCAGTTTTGATGTAAAACATCAGGTATCACTGATGGGTGATTTACATGTGAAGGTAAGTAATGTGGCAGTGGAGGGTGCATGAGGAATCCAGTGTTATAAATGAACATTAATTTGTGGGTTTGTGCTCTGAAAAAGACTGGTGATTGGGAATACCTCGTTTAAAAAGAGGTTTATACACAAGCATACGTATGTGAGTAGGAGAGATGGTCAGCGGCCATTACTGGATTGCATATTAATTGAAAGGTGTGTTTAAGAAAGACTTTTGGATGTAAATGGGCTGAGGGGGCAGCTGGTACGATGTCTGATCACTGTCTTGCAGAGGTGAGGGTGAAGATTTGTAGAGATTTTCGAAAAATAGGAAACAATGACAGGGAGAAGAGAGTGGCAAGAATGAGTGAGCTTGAATAAGAGATGTGTGAAGAAATACCATGAGAGATTGAGTGTAGAATGGCAAGAGGTGAAAGTAAATAATGAAGCAAGGGGAATAAGTGGTGAATTGGAGGTATTTAGGGAAGAAGTGCTGGCAAGTGCAAGAGATACTTGAGGTATGCAAAAGGTGGGAGGTAAGCAAATTAGAAAGGGTAATGAGTGGTGAGATGGAGAAGTAAAGTTGCTAATGAAAGAGAAAAACGAGGCATTCAGGCGGTACTTAAAGGGAAGGAGTGCATTTGATTGGGGAATGTAAAAGAGAAAATGCAGGAGGTTAAGAGGAAGGTACAGGAGTTGAAAAACAGGCAAATGAGACTTGAGGTGAGTATCAGTATATTTTAGGGAAAACATGATGTTGTTTTGGAAGGAGCTAAATAACATGCAAAAGACAAGAGAACAAATGGGGCAAAAGGGGAAGTGATAACAGATAGCGATGAACTGTGGAAGAGATGGAGTAAGTATTTTGAAGCACTGTTAAATGTGCTTGATGATAAAGTGGCAAATGTAGGGAGTTTGGTTCGGGGTTTATGCGAAGTGAAGAGTCATGGAGAGTGCTTTGGTGAAGAGAGAAAAGGTGGTGAAAGCCTTGCATAAGATGAAATTGTGGCAAAGCAGCTGAAGTGGACAGTATTGCTGTTGAATTTATTAAGAAAGGGGGTGACTGTTTTGTTGATTGGTTGGTAAGGATTTTCAATGTATGAATGGATCATGGTGAGGTGCCTGAGGATTGGCAAAATGCATGGAGAGTGCCAATGTATAAAGGCAAAGGGGATAAAGGTGAGTGCTCAAACTACAGAGGTATAAGACTGTTGAGTATACTGTTAAGTTGTATGGTTCCATTTGCTGCCAAGTCCACTCCCAGATATCTAAAACAATTCACTCCTTCAATTTTTCTCCATTCAGACTCACTCCCCAACTAACTTGTCCCTCAACCCTGCTGAAATTAATAGCCTTGCTCTTATTCACATTTACTCTCAACTTTCTCCTTTCATACACTTTTCCAAACTCAGTCACCAACTTCTGCAGT
>JAYMFT010155441.1:0-12531 GCA_038088735.1 Panulirus argus
AAAAAAATAAAAAAAAAAAAAAAAAAAAATATATATATATATATATATATATATATATATATATAATAAATATCTGTTCATGCTTGCCTTCATCCATTTCTGGCACCACCCTGCCCCACAGGAAACAGCATTCTTACCCCCTGTATCAGAGACCTAACATCAGGAAGTAGACAAAGAAAGGTCATATCCGCTAACATACATACATGTGCTGTTACGTGTAATGCACCAAAACCACAGCTCCCTTTCTTCATGCAGGCCCCACACACCCTTCCATGGTTTACCCTGGACATTTCATATACCGAGGTTCAGTTCATTGACTGCGTGTTGACTCCACTATACAACATCATTCCAGTAAAATCTATTCTGTGCATGCCTTTCACCCTCCTACATGTTCAGGCCCCGGTTGCTCAAAATCTACTTCACTCCATCCTTCCATCTTCAATTTGGTCTCCCAATTCTCTTTATTTCCTCCACTACTGACATATGTAACCTTTTTTCAACCTTTCCTCACTCATTCTCTCTATATGTCCAAACCATTTCAACTCCCTTATCTGCTTTCTCAACCACTCTCTTTTTATTACCACACATCTCTCTTACCCTTTCGTTACTTATTCGATCAAACCAGCTCACACCACATATTGTCCTCAAACATTTCATTTCCAACACATCCATTGTCCTATGCACAACTCTATCTATAGCTCATGCCTCATAACCATATAATATTGTTGGAATTACCATTTCTTTAAGCATACCCATTTTTGCTCTATGAGATAACTTTTCTCTTTCCACTTATTCTTCATTGCTTCCAGAACCTTCGCCCCCTACCCCACCCTGTGACTCACTTCTGCTTTTGTGATTCCACTCACTGCCAAGTCCACTCCCAAATATCTAAAACACTTCACTTCCTTCAATTTTTCTTTATTCAAACTTACCTCCCAACTAACTTGTCCCTGAACCCTGCTGAACCTAATAACCCTGCTTTTATTCACATTTAAGCTCAACTTTCTCTTTTCCCACACTCTTCCAGACTCAGTCACCAGTTTCTGCAGTTTCTCACTCGAACCAACCACCAGTGCCATATCATTGGCAAACAACTGACTTACTTCCCAGGCCCTCTCATCCCCAAGAGACTGCACACTTGCCTCCTTCACCACCCTTTCCATAAACAAATAAAACAACCATGGTGACATCACACACCCTTGCCACAGACTAACCTTCACTGGGAATCATTCATTCTCCTCTCTTCCTACTCATACACAAGCTGTACACCCTTGATAAGAACTTTTCACTGATCCCACTCCATATATTCTTAAGACCTTCCACTAAGTATCCCTATCAACCCTATCTTATGCCTTCTTCAGATCCATAAATGCCACATACAAATCCATCTATTTTTCAAAATATTTATCAAACAATCTTGAAGCAAACACCTGATCCACACATCTTCTACCACTTCTGAAACCTCACTTCTTTCCAATCTGATGCTCTGTATATGCCTTCACCCTCTCAATCAATACCCTCCCCTACAATTTACCAGGTATACTCAACAAACTTCATCAGTAATTTGAACACTCACGTTTTTCCTCTTTCCCTTTATACAGTAGTACTACACATACATTCTGCCTGTCATCAGGCACTTCACTATGGTCCATACATCCAAGAATATCGTTACCAACCAATCAACAACATAGTCATCCCCTTTCTTAAAACAGTCATCTGCAATACTGTCGACTTCCACCGCCTTGCCACCTTTCATCTTCCACAAGGCTTTCACCACTTCTCTCTTTACCAAACCACTCTTCCTGACTCTCCCACATTGCAAACTATCCCAACCAAAAAAAACCTGCATATGCCACTCTATCATCAAAACATTTAACAATTCTTCAAAATATTCACTCTATACTCCTCCTCACTTCATCACTACCTGTTATCACTTCCCCTTTTAACCCCTTCACTGATGTTCCCATTTGCTGTCTTGTCTTTTGCACATTATTTCCCTACTTTCAAAACATCTTTTTATTCTCCCTAAGGTTTAATGATACTCTCTCACTCCAACTCTCATTTGCCCTCTTTTTCAACCCCTGCACCTTCCTTTTGACCTCCTGCCGCTTTCTCTTATGCATCTCCCAATCATTTGCACTTCTTCCTTGTAAGTAGTGCCCAAATGCCTCTCTTTTGTCTCTCACTAGCAACTTTGCTTTTTCATCCCACCACTCAGTATCCCTTTTTGATCTGCCCACCTCCCACCTTTTTCATGCCACATGCATCTCTTGCACATGCAATCACTTCTTTAAATACATCCCATTCCTCACCCACTCCTCTCACTGCATTTGCTCCCACCTTTTGTGATTCTGTACTCAATCTCTCCTGGTATTTCTGTACAAAAGTCTCCTTTCTAAGCTCATTTACACTCACCACTCTCTTCCCAACATTGTTTCCTTTGTTTTGAAAACCTCATCAAATCTCCACCCTTGCCTCCACAAGACAGTGATCAGACATCCCACCAGCTGCCCCTCTGAGCACATTTACATCCAGAAGCCTCTCTTTTAAATGCCTACCAATTAATACATAATCTAATAATGCCCATTGACCGTCTCTCACAGTCACATACACGTACTTGTGTATATTTCTTTTCTTAAACTAGGTATTCCCAGTCACCAGTCATTTTTCAGCTCACAACTCCACAAGCTCCTCACCATTTCCATTCATAACACTGAATACCCCATGTGCACCAATTATGCCCTCAACTGCCACATTTCTTCCCTTCGCATTTAAATCACCCATCACTAGTACTCAGTCTTGTGCACTAAAACTGCTTACTCTCTCACTCAGTTGCTCCCAAAAGACTTGCTTCTCATGATCATTCTTCTTATGGCCAGGAGCATAAGCACCAATAATCACCCATCTCTCGCCATCCACTTTCAGTTTTACTCCCATTAATCTAGAATTTACTTCATTACATTCTATCACACACTTCCACAAATCCTGCTTCAGGGGTAGTGCTACTCTTTCCTTAACTCTTGTCATTTCATCAACCCCTGACTTTACTCCCAAGACATTTCCACACCATTCTTCCCCTTTACCCTTGAGCTTCATTGCAATCAAAGTCAGAACATCCAGTTTTCTTTCTTCAAACATACTACCTATCTCATCTCTCTTATCTTGGTTGCTTCCTCATCCACACACATTCAGACACCCCAATCCAGCCCTTTGAAGAGGATGAGCACTCCCTGCCTGGCTCCTTCTTGTTTCCTCTTTTAGAAATTGAAATACAGAAAGGAGAGGGTTTCCAGTCTGCCGCTATCACCCCCCTTTAGTTGCCACTACAACACATGGGGAATATGGAGGTAGAATTCTTACTCCCCTGCCTCAGGGATAAACACTAAAGTTACCTCTTCATAACATTGGTGTCTACCTAAGTTTGATAATGTATTGAATGTCAGACAGAGTTATTGCAATGTCAGTCTTATATGCTGAAAGATGTTCCCTAAATCATTCAATTGGTATAAATATAGTAAACCTTTTTAGTTTAGTTATGTTCCCATGATGATATGGAAAAGTTTATATATGTAAGGCAGCTCATTTGTACAGGGACCTCTTGATTTCTGCTTGATTGATTTATGCCATTTTTAGAATAACATGCATGCAGTCATCATTAGGTTGGCTGTACAGTGGTTTGGTGTGCTAGTGCCATATGAGAAGCGTGTCTGAGCATGGCATGGGTATGCTGCATCCCACCTTGCAGTCCTCAGTGTGTGGATACAGTCTATAATTCAGGAGTGCTACAGCATTTTCTGCTACAGTATGCTGTATATTGTATGCGTTTATCCCCTTGCATCATGCCACCATAGTGTCTTTTAAGTTCTCCTGGTACCAGTGATGCCAAGAAGTGTAAACCATCATCATTGGGGGTAAGATGGATATGCTAAAATGTTATGAAAGAAGTGAACAAACAGCTGATATTAAGTGTGCCCCTGGACTTTCTGTATCTACTTTACGAACTGTTTGTGATAGTGTAGAGAAGATCAAGGAGAGTGCCAAGAATGGTACATTAATCAGTGTATCTAAGACCTTGTATTCCTGAAGTTCAGTTATGGAGAGAATGGAACAAATGGTGAGCACATGGATCAAGTACCAAACTCATGAAAATGTACCCATCAGCATGCTTTTGACACAAGCAAAGGTCTGGATCTGGAGAATATATGATAGCTTGGCAGCAGAAGAAGGAGCAATGAAAATATTTCAAGCTGGTTCTGGTTGGTTTGCGAAATTTAGGAAACACTACAATTACCACAACATCAGGATGACTGGTAAGACTGCTTCTGCTGATGTTGTTTCTGAAAATTTCATGGAAATGCTCAAGATCATTATTAAGAAAGGTGGCTCATTCTCCTAAGCAGATTTGTAACATTGCCGAGACTGGATTATTTTAGAAGAGAATGCATGTACCTTTCCCAAGAAGACTGCACCAGGATTCAAAGCTGCCAAGGATCAACTCACATTGCTTATGTGGCAGTGCTGAAGGTGATTGCAAGCTTAAACCATTAATGATCTACCATTCAGAAAATCTCATGGCTCTTGAGATAAATAAAACAGTTTTTGGGTGTCTTATTATTCCATGATTGTTTTGCTACAAAGCTCCAAATAAAGCTGAAGGAGTACTGTGTGAAGGGGTATACAAATTTCAAGATTTACCTTCTTATTGATAATGGCCCTGGCCATCTACCTATAACATAGGACTGTAGTGAGAGCATCAAAGTAATCTTTCTTCAGCCCAACACTGTATCTCTAATTCTACTAATGGACCAGGGGGATGACATGTACTTTCAATGCTTATTGTTTATGGTGAATATTTGCAAAGCTCATGAAGGCTACAGAGAATGACCAAATGACTGTGAAGGAATTCTGAAAGTCCTTCGCCATCAGGGATGTCATCATCATTTGTGAGGCCTGGAAGGAAATCAATGGTTGTATGAGTGGAGTGTGGTGGGAGCTTTGCCCTCAGTTTGTTCATGGACATATCAAGAATATGTGCACTTATTGTGGAAATGGCAAAAGAAGTTGGCTTTGATGAGGTTGAGGAGGATGATGTGGAGGAGTTGCTAGAATCTCACAAGGAAGATCTCTTGAATAAAGATTTTCTTCAGTTAGAGAAGGAATGCAGAAAGAGATGGTAGCAGAAGGGGAGGTCAGGTAAGTGCTCTCTCTCACTAGCAAGAGATTGTCTAAGCATTTCACTACATTAACTTTGCTCTTGCAGTGTTTGATGAGGATGACCCAAACAGAACAGTTCCAAGTTGGCTGAATGTTCTAGTTAACATCAGTTTCTAAAAAAAAAAATATTACCTTTGAGAAGATAATGAAGGCTAAACAGATTACACTAGATTTCTTTTTGAAGTAAAGGGACATTTGTAAGGACCAGCCAGCAACATCACGCAATGTAATAGCTGAGCCTACTCGAGCATCACCTTTGTGAAACACTTCATCTGACCCAGATGAACCCCTTCCTCAGTAACTCCTCCACTCCCTTCCTCTCTTTAGTCACCATCAGCAAGCAATTCAGGAACAGAAGTGTGTAGATATCAAGTATCAGTGCCTAGTACAACCTCTGGACTTTAGAGAGGCAGCTTGTACACCATACTTATAGAAATATAAATGTATGCACACTTCTCATATATGCATTCACGTACATTTATTACTTTACAGATGTAACCATGCTTACATAACTATTCACCTTACATCCATGCTTAACTATTACAGTAAATGTTCATAAACATTGTAAAACTGCTGGCTGGATTTCAAAGTTACATTGTACCATGGCAACACAGCCACCACGCATGCGCGTGATGTGGGTGTCAGTGCCCGCTGATTTGTGACGAGCATTGGGTGCCACCCGATGCTCTCACGTTAGTCTATCTGTCTGTTGTAAATAAATGGGAGTGTCAAGAGCCTACAGTTTCAATTCATCACTTTCAGTTCCATCACATCCATGGCGCAGTTACGAGTAGCCGCTCCCTTAACTGAGACTTGAATCAGCCGGGCCCACCGTTACAAATTTTGATCTGGGGATGCCATTACATGGGTTCACCGCTCAGCTCGCACGTTGGATTTCTTACAGTGACCCAGGATACTCGGTACAGTGTTTCCAGTGTGTTACAGTGTCTCCAGGAGTGCTACAGTTTTTGTGCAGTGCAATGTGAGAGTGAGTCATAGAGTTACAATGCAGTGTGGTGTTGCGAGCTGTGAACTCATAGTTCAAAATTTGGCGCGAATCAAAGGCCCCATAGTGTCCCCTCAGGCCAGCTGCCAGGTCGCTCCGGGCCAGCCGCCAGGTTGCCCCGCCTGAGTAAGCCCCGCCCACCAATACCACAGATGCACGCACGCACAAACCTCCCTTCGCTCGTTGAAACTACCCACACGCCACCATCATCATTTCATTTCAACTACTCCTGGTGCATTCCTGCATTTACCTACAGTGAACTGGACATTTCCTGGGCAATCAACAGATCCTAAGCTCTCTGAGGATACCCAACTTAATGTGGCTCAGCAAGAGGAACAGGCATTTCAGTTCGTGGATTTACATGCAGCAGATCAGACAGATGATCCACAGGGAGATGACGGATCCACGCATCTCCTCCCAGCTGACACGCCATCTGACCACATTCATAACTCCATACGGAAGGTTCCAGCACTGTCATGGCCCGATGGGATTTTCGGAAACAGGTGATGCCTATTGTCTCTGTGGAGATATGGCCTTACAAGGCATCTCCAACTGTGTGAAGGTTGTAGATGACATCCCTCTGTTCGACTAGGATCTCCCGTCCCGCCTACAACACATACACCAAATGCTGACCAGGTGCCGTCAATACGGCATCACATTCAACAAGGAAAAGTTCACTGTAGCTACCCCTCAGGCTAATTTCTGCAGTTACATCCTATCACCCTACGGCATCGCAGCAGACCCTGACAAGGTATCCACTATCCGTGACTTCCCTACACCATCTAACGTCACGGCCCTCAGGTCATTTATGGGTCTCATCTACCAACTCGCCAACTTCACTCCATACATCTCAGCAGCAGCATAGCCCCTGTGCCTGCTCATGAGCCCCAATTGCTCCTTCATCTGGACCCCCGACCATGAGCAAGCATTCAAGAAGGTCAAGGTAGCTCTAACTTCACCAACTGTCCTGGCACCCTTCAACCCAGCCTCACCCGTGATCCTGCAAACAGATGCCTCATGCCTGTATGTACTAGGCTACGCCCTACCTCAAGAGAACAGCCGTGGGCAGATTTGTCTCGTCCAGTGTGGCTCTTGGTTTCTCACGGACACAGAAACTCGCTACGCCACCATAGACCTGGGGCTACTTGCAGTCGCTTGGGCCATGGCTAAGTGCTGCCTATAACAGTCTGGACTTCAGCATTTCACCTTGATGACTGACCATCACCCCCTGATAATGATTCTCAACCACTTCACACTGGATGCCATTGAGAATCCACGCCCACAATGCGTTAAGATGAAAGTGGCCCCCTACACCTTCACTGCAGTCTGGCGCGTGGGGAAACAATTCTGTATACCGGACGCCCTATCTTGCTCCCCTTCCAGCCACCCTACACCTGAAGATGAGGAAGACTGCACCACCTTAACTGCCCACGTCAGGTGCATCGTCACCAGCACCACCACTTCCACCGACGACCAGGCAACTGGACCCATCCTCAAAGAAGATAGAACCCTACAGGAGCTTTGCATCACTGCATCTCAGGATCAACGCTACAGTCACCTCCTCCACAACGTCTCCAACGGGTTTCCCACCAACCACTATGACCTCCATGCCTCTGTCCTTCCATATTTGAAACTGTGGGACAGCCTTTACGTGGATAGAGAATTAGTGTTGTAAGGGCCCTGGATCGTCATCCCTGCAGCTGTCCGTAGA
Source organism: Panulirus argus (assembly GCA_038088735.1). NCBI lineage: Eukaryota > Metazoa > Arthropoda > Malacostraca > Decapoda > Palinuridae > Panulirus > Panulirus argus. The sequence goes on from JAYMFT010155441.1 coordinate 7,932, forward strand.
AGCACCTTGGCTCGCCTCCATGACAGCCACCAAGGGATTGAAGCTACTCGACATCGTGCAAGACAGATAGTATTTTGGCCATGCATTGACGCCGATATAAAGAGTACAGTAGAAGCCTGCGATGCCTGCCAACAGCTTCTCCCCAGCCAGCAACAGGAACCCAACATGTGCAACAACAACCTGTCCCGGCCTTCGAAAATGTGTCAGCTGACTTCTTTCATGTTGCAGGGAAGTCATTCCTTGTTATTGCTGATCGATATTCAGGCTGGCCTGTAGTTGTTCCCTATGGACATGACACGACCGCCACAGCCATAGGTGCAAGAATGTTCTGTGCCTACTTCTGTGAGGTTGGTGTCCCAATCCGCTTATGGAGCGACGGAGGTCCCCCATTCTCCAGCCAAGACTTCAAATGCTTAACCAACCTCTGGGGCATTCACCACCTCATTACTTGTCAACATTACCTTCTGTCTAACAGACACATGGAAGCGGCAGTTAAAGCAGTCAAACATCCCATCCTCAAGACCGCCCCGTCAGGAAACATCGACTGTGAAGACTTTGATAGAGGACTACTGGAACTACGGAACACCCCAACCCCTGCTGGACGCTCCCTTGCATTGATTCTCTACGGCCACCCTCTCTGCATCTGTGTTCCGGCCCGCCCCCTGTCATTCACAGAGTGGCAAACTAAGACTGAGGACTACGACCGTCGTACTGCCGCCCACACCAACCAGGTCACGAGCTGCTACAACTTTCATGCCCACCCTCTAACCAAGCTCACCATCAGCCAGCGAGTCAGAATACAGGACGCCACTACGCTGCGATGGGACAAGGTTGGCATCGTGATGGGCCAAGGCAGGGTAAGACAGTACGAGGTGCGCCTTCCTAGTGGTCGCCTTTGGTTTCGAAACCATAGACATCTACGCCCAATGTTTAATACAAGGGATGACCCCTCCGTCCAAGCCCCTGTGCCCCCTTGCCTTGGCCAGGAGGGAGAGCCATCACTCAACCCTCCCGATGCCCCTCGTCATTCACCCTGACTTGCTGGAAAGAGTCAATGCTCTGCTCGAGACTGTGCTTCGAGCATAAAGGGGGAGGTAGGTTTGTAGATATCAAGTATCAGTGCCTAGTACAACCTCTGGACTTTAGAGAGGCAGCTTGTACAACATGCTTATATATATATGTATGCACACTACTCATATATGCATTCACGTACATTTATTACTTTACAGATGTAACCATGCTTACTTTACAGATGTAACCATGCTTACATAACTATTCACCTTACATCCATGCTTAAACATTACAGTAAATGTTCATACACATTGTAAGACTGCTGGCTGGATTTCAAAGTTACATTGTACTGTGTCAACGCAGCTGCCACGCATGCGTTTGGCGTGAGTGTTAGTGCCCGCTGATTTGTGATGAGCATCGGATGCTACCCGATGCTCTCACGTTAGTCTATCTGTCTGTTGTAAATAAATGGAAGTGTCAAGAACCTACAGTTTCAATTCATCACCCTTCGATTTCATCACATCCAGTCATAAACATTGAAAAAATGTAATCAATATAATCAGAATTGCATAAAAAAAAATATTTTTGTATCATAAAGGGGTTGGTCATATAACAAACTTCAAATATCTATGTGGACTTGTACAGGAACATAAATTTCGCATATTTTGTGGATTAGGTGTAAGGAAAAATACAGAAATAATGGGTGCAGGAAATAAGGGACATATAACTAACTTCAAATATCTATGTGGACTTGTACAGGAACATAAATTTAGCGTATTTTGTGGATTAGGTGTAGGGGAAAAATAGAGAAATAATGGGTGCAGGAAATAAGACAACCATGTGATCAAAACAGCAAAGAGTGGACTGGCACCTTAATGATGCTTGGATGGCAACTAAACAACAGAGCAGTGCTTTATGTAAACATAAGATTTCACCGAGTGCTATGGAGACATTACACTGAATAAATTACTTTTCTTCTTCGCTTATACTGAGAGTTATGTTCCTACAAAGAGGTGTTAGCAAATGCAATAATAAAAAAAAAAATAAACACTCATAGCATGAAGGGATTTCAATCCCAGCCAGCACCAATATCTCAATTTGGTGATAATTTTGTACTTACTATATCAAGTTTTCAAGATACACTACTATCAGTCTCATAAAATACTGTATATAATAGTGAATGAACACAATAAATGAGCACATTTACTCACCAATACACAAATGAACAGATAAAAGGGGATAGAATGGATTAAAAATAATGTGGGTGAAGGGAAAGATTGGAATTGTGTATTATGAACAGGTATGTGTATGTTCACTTGTGAATACGAAGACTGTGGGAGGTAAGGATGAAATGAAGCATTTCCGGAGATATTTGAATGAATGTATAAAAGGATTTGAGAAGGAGAGAAAGGTAGTTGTAAAGGGTGATATGAATGACAAGGTGGGATGTGATGGAACAAGTGAGATTGGGGAGTACCTGGAGTAAATGAGAATGGAAGTTATCTTGTGGATGTTGGTGCTGACAAGGGTTATTCCTTCCCTTCTAAACAATTTTTCTGCACAAGATGATCCACAGGTATACATGGATGATGTATGATGGAAGAGAAGAACTAAAGGGTTTAGTGGCAATGAATGAAAGACTAAGAAAGGCTGTGCTAGATGCTAGAGTTATGAGAGGATTCTCTAGAGACTGACCATTTCATAGTTCTTTTGGAAATGAGGATCAGGGAGAAGTGGAGGTATGGTGTAAGAGAGAATGGAGAGGGTAAAAAGTTGGCGAGTGAGTATGAAAGAAGGGTGACTGAAAGTTTAGATGGAAGTGCAGTAAATATAGGGTTGCAGTCATGTATGAATGAAAAGTTTAGATGGAAGTGCAGTAAATATAGTGTTGCAGTCATGTATGAATGAAGTGTTTAAAATGTTTAGAGAAAGACTGTAAAGGTTGTAGAAGTAGCAGCTGGAAATAAGGTTGTGAGATACAACGATAAAAAAGGAAAATGCATGGTGGACAAATGAGATTAAAGATACAATGGAAGAGAAGAAAACTATGAAAGGAGGGTGACTGAAAATTTTAATGGAAGTGTAATAAGTGTAGGGCTGCAGTCATGTATGAATGAAGTGCTTAAAATGTTTAGAGAAAGACTGTAAAGATTTAGAAGTAGCAGCTGGAAATAAGGTTGTGAAATATAAGAATAAAAAGGAAAATGTATGGTGGACAAATGAGATTAAAAATACTGTGGAATAGAAGAAAAAGGCATCAGATAGATTGTTTGAAAGAAAGGTACCAAGGAAAGTTTAGCAAAGGAGGAGGAAAGAATATAAGCTGTATAAAAGGAAAGTAAGAAGCTGATAAAGGACAGCAAAGAAAGAGTAGATGAAGATTTTAGAAGAAAGCCAAGTGAAATGCTTAGGGGAGAATAAGAAATAGTACTAGAAGGAGGTGAAAAAGAAGAGGTGGATGTAAGAGATGAAATGTTAAAGTGAGAAGTAAGGAAAGGGATTTGCTGAATAAAAAGGACGAAGTGAAAGGAAGATGGAAAGAATATCTTAAATAAACTATGAATAGAATGGGGATAAACAGGAATTCAATCAGCAACAGATCATTGGGTCCTTTCAAGGCTGTTTGTGATTGTGCAATATATCAGAAACTCACAGATCAGTGTGGTAAAAGGTAGAAGGCCCATATAGATTATAATTCAAAGGGAATAACCAGCAAACTGTAATTTTGACCATGGAGATGCAAATAATGAAAGTTGTAGACTTGAAGTGAAGTATTCAACAAACCTCTTCTTACATGTATCTATAGTACTGCTTTCAACCACTCTGACAAATTGTTCCATGTTAACAATCCTACTGAAGAAAAAGCATTTCACCTCATTTGAGGTAAATCATTTGCCTACGAGTTTATATCCATTGCTATGAGTAAAATCAGATGAATCAAGTCTTAAATAACTTGACAGATCAAAGTTATCAAAGGATCATTTTGAATAATTGTATTGCATCACTTCTTAACTTTCTCTTTTCTAACTAAACAGATTCAGGTTGTTTAATATGATCTTGTAGGATTTGTTTCTCAGTCCAGAAATCATCTTGGTACTTGATGCTGTACTCTCTCCATTCTGTATCTCTTTTTAGTTTGGGTGACCAAAACTGAACACAGTATTCAAGATAAAGACAAACCAATTAACTGTAAAGAGTGAGAATGATTTCCCCTGTCTTTAATTCAAAAGGCACTACCTATGAGTCCAAGAATTTTGTTTGCTCTTTTCATTGCTTCTGTGCATTGCTTACTTGGCTTTAGGTCACCAGAGATTATTACACCAAAGTCTTTTTCCTCATTTACCTTTGGCAATTCAACAGAATTCATACTGTAGCTTGCCTTTTTGTTTTTACCACCAATCTGTGAAAATTTGCACTTTCTTTTTTTTTTTTTTATGTTGAAGGCTCCAGTCACGGACTAAAGTCCACATCAAGGACGGGCCCTAATTGAAATATAGGGAGAGTTGAGAAACTGGGAAAAACAGACAGGGAAAGTATTTACAAGTTTTTGAGAAAGTGAAAAACATGTCTCTTGAAATGAGCCAGGTCA
>JAYMFT010155452.1:0-12531 GCA_038088735.1 Panulirus argus
GAGGGGGGGGGAGAGAGAGAGAGAGAGAGAGAGAGAGAGAGAGAGAGAGAGAGAGAGAGAGGAAGAAATTGGCCTTTGGAGGCAGTCAGTGAATCTGGCTAAACCACGTCCCTCACTGAGGTTCAAGGTGAGTGAAGCGGTCCAAGCAAGATATAAAAAGCGCGTGAGGACGGCTGGCACTCGAGGAACGTGGAATATAGTGTCTAGTCGAGTCGTCAGCACAGAGATGAATAGGATGATTTGGCGAACGAGGGAGACCATTGATAAATGGAAGGAGTAAGAAAAGGAGACAGAATAGATTCTTGGAGAACCGACGCCGTTGATAGAATAGGAAAATGAGCGATTCATCAACAGTTACGAAACTGGACTGATTTGCGAGGAGGAACATATCACTGATTTAAAGAAGGAGAGATGGGATCCCAAGGGTAGAGGTTTAGAAACAAGGGACTGACGATGAAATCTATCGAAGGCTTATGAAATATTAGATACTTACTAGGAACACTGATGACCACTCATACAGGTTAATTTTCTTTTTCCATTAGATTGTAAAAAAAAAAAATTATCAAAAGCCTCCAAATAAGTTGGCAACTCTAGGGTGGGCCAATTTGATAACTGTTTCTTTCCCTGCACCTCGAAGCTTTGGAACATCTCTACCCTCCTATGTCTTTCCTAATAACTATGACCTGGCACTTTTTAGACTCGTAAATAGTTTCCCTTGTCTCTTCTTTTTCTCTTTCATTAACTTTCCATATTACAATTAAGGCCCGTCCTTGTTGCGGACTTTCGTTCGTGACTGCAGCCCCCAATGTGAAAAAAAAAAAATAAAAATCGATCAAGAATTTTCTATGAACTGGTCTTTGGATGAAGACGGAGCTGGTCAATGGCAGCCCACACCAGATAACCTGCCAAATACTTCTACTGGTCGGAGAAAGAACTGGGCATTGTTTCCGGTGATTCTCTCTCTCTCTCTCTCTCTCTCTCTCTCTCTCTCTCTCTCTCTCCCTAGAAGTCAATGGACTTATTTGTTTGAATGAATCTTAGCTAAGATGACGTTGTCAAGTATCAGTCGTCGACTGCACAAATATAAATTCTCCATGACACAATGCCTTTCAGAGATTTAACGTAGAGGGAGTGTATGGTTATTTCCTCCGCACTACCCTTGTGTCATGACATCCATCTCACTTTTGTAGTACAGATGTGTGTTGAGAGAGCCAACTTTGCTAAGGAATCAGGCACTACCTCTGAGTGTCGTTTTGTGGTGGCTGGGAACCCGGGAGGCTTCCTGCCTGCTAACAAAGTGCCGTTGGGTGACAGGTGCCCCATCTAGTATCTCAAACCACCAACCAATACTACACCACCACCATCCCCGTCACCATCACAATCATCCGTCACCACCACCACTATCACCCATCACCAACACAACATTTTAACACTTCCACATGCTATTCACTTAAACTCAACACTGCATTCCTCCACGTCCTTCAAATATGCTCATTCTTCTCTCACTCGATCTGTATCTCATCTTGACACAACTTCCTCAACAGATTCAGACTTAGACAGGATACCTCAGTGAGGTGGTAGACGAAATATGGCAAAGTTTAACTTGGACAGGACATCTGGGTGGAGTAGACAAACTCTGGTTAAGTATTCATTCTATCCCGGGCACGCCTTACACCCTCCTGAATGTTCAGGCCCCGAGCACTCAAAATCTTGTTCAATCCATCCTTCCATCCAAAGTTTGATATTTCTGTCAAACTCTCCTCACTCATTCTCTACATATGTCCAAACCATTTAAGCACACCCACTTCAGCTCTTTCAGTCATATTCCTCTTACAATCATATATCTCTCTTACCCTATCACAACTTACAAGATCAAACCACCTCACACCACGTATTGTCCTGAAACACTTCATTTCCCACACATTCACCCTCTTCCGTACATGCCTTGCATCCATACACCACTGTCAAAATTACTATACCTTAAAACATGCCCTCTTGGGTACTGACACCTCTTTTAACAAATTCCGCGATGCAACCATGACCTTCTCCCTCTCAGCCACCCTATGACTCACTTCAGCTTTCATGGTTCCATTTACTGCCATGTATATCCACTGCCAGATATCTAAAACGCTTCACTTTCTCTAATTCTTCTCCATTCAAACTCGCATCCCAACTAACATGTCTTTCTGATACATCTAATACCCTTACTTTCATTCACTTTAATCACCTATTTACTCTCTCCTTTCACTCTCTCTCTCTCATACTCAGAAACAAACTAAAGCAGTTTCTCACTCAAATCTGCCACCAGCGCCGTGACATCAGCAAACAGTAACTGACTCATCTCCCAAGCCTCCACGCCCCTGACAAACCGCAGACCTGCCCCTCATCCCAAAACCCTCGAATTTACCTTCCTCACCACCTCATCCACAAGTATTAAACAGCCATAATGACATCACACACCCCTGCCGCAGACCCGCCTTCACTTGGAACCACTCACCCTCCTCTCTTTCTACTCGCACATACGCCTATTCGCTTGATTAAAACTCCTCATTGCTTCTAAAAACTTTCCTCCCACACCCATACATTAGCACCTTCCACAGATCATCTCTACAAACCCAATCATACGCTTATTCCAGATCCATGAATGCCAAATATAAATACTTCTGTTTCTCTAACTCTTTCCCGCATGCATTCTACAAAGCAAACATCTGATCTGCTCATCCTCCACCACTCCTGATATAAAATTGCTCCCCCACCCCACCCACTCTGATGCCCCTTGCATGCTTCCACCGTCTCATTCAACACTCTCAGATGATGATGATGATGATGATAATAATAACAGCAATAATAATGATAATAATAATGATAATAATAACGTCTCCTGCTATACTTGGAACGCCTGTTTCTGTCGTAAGAAAACAGGTAGGTAGCGCCATACACAGTACAACGAGAGGGGCACATGAATACACGCCTAGGCTTAACCTCTGCCGAGGCATCGTGTGGGGAGAAATGTTCACAGTGCAGGGTCGGAAGTCCTGCAGCCCGACAACACATTTTTGGGTGGTGGTGACAGGGCTCGGGGCTGCAGTGCTGGCTCCACCCTCACCCCATACCACACGTCAACCATCCAGCTCCCGAGAGGCCAGTGAGGCTTCCCACTAACTTTATTGGTTTAAAAAGGCTACAAAAAAATTATGGCACCTCACCTTTTTTTTTTCCTGCCACCGATTCAACCGAGGCTGGGCAAGAATACAGTGGCTGAACTCATGCCCGTATCCTTTTTTTTTTTTGTGCAAGAGAACGAACGTATCTTATTTCGCAGCCTAGCCTCTCTCCTGACCCGCTGACCACGTGTTCCTTTTCCCTCAACTAAAGCGAAAACACAGTGGGGGAAAATCTCAGCCCGTTCCCTTCAACGGGGATAGAAACGTATAAGAAACAGTGTTGCTGAGGAGTAGGGTGTGAACTGGGTTAGGTGGCTAGAGACAGCATTGTGGCCAAGATAACCCTGCCAGACCAACACGAGTGATGGACACGAGTATAACAAAAAGGAAATGCTGAAGAGAAGAGAAAATTGGTGAAGAGATACGGAGACATGAGGGGCAAATAATGGGAAGGAGGGAGGGAGGGAGGGAAAGAGAGAGGGGGGGGGAGGGGGGGGGGGGGGGAGAGAGAGAGAGAGAGAGAGAGAGAGAGAGAGAGAGAGAGAGAGAGAGAGATTAAAACAACAGCGTGTTGTGCATTGTGCTATACAGGAGACACTCCCCCGTCATTCGTACAAGCTACACAGGCCACACTCTCTCGCACATGAATCCAAGGCAATAAGAGAAATCCTAGAAATCCAGAAAAAAATTTCCCGTAAACACTAAAGTGTTGAATTCATAATATGGACACTACAGGACCTGGACAGTGTTAATAAAGTGGAAACTGCATGATCTGAAGAATGTTCATGATGTAGAAACTAAAACCACCTGAACAATGTTCATAATGTGGACACTACGCCGCCTGAACAATGGATGAGCCAACTCGCTGGTCTCCACCTCCCCCCGGGATGGTCTCTGGCTCTGGGGCCTGGCCTGCGCCTCCTGGGGGCACAGCATGCCAGGCTGAGGCAGATCGAACACCGATACTCAAAAATCATTTGTTCTGCTCGGCCGTCACCACTGGTATGTATACAGCAGGACAATACACTCGGGGAGAACTGCCACTGAATCGCCAGTAAAGTGTCCAGTGTACAAAGGAATGCATTAGGACTTCGGACAGCAACAGACCACTGGGTCTTGACGAGGCTGTTTGGGATAGCGGAAGAGATCATTGACCCATAGGTTAGTGTGGTAGGAGTAGAGAGACAGGGTGATGCTGGAAAAGTCACTTTATGTATCTTCAAAATGATATTAACAGTATAGCATTCTTTGTTCATTCCTCAGATCCCGCGTCACAAACACCTTGAAATAAATGTACTTTTGGGGGCTACTTAAGCAGCGAGAGGGCGTGTCGTCTTAGACTCATCGTCAACACCCGAAGGTATTCAAGATCTTTCGACCGGTGGGTATAACTTGACACTGACGGGGTCTCAATGACCCTAGCGGTCTGTGATAAGCTTAGGCAACGATCCAAGCTACTTAACTTTCTCCCTAACATCCTCACAGAGTTCTGATTGCCACTCTCTGCGGACCATTTACCGCTCAAAATCCAGTGATGCGAACCTCTGCGCCCTCGGAAAGGTATTGTTACACTGACGACATTTTAGAAAACCTGAAATATCTGAAGCTGAAATATATATCAACACGTACTACAGTGGTGTATGTGTACCTAAGTCAACTCAAAGTGTGGGCATTGATTACATTTTGTTGCAGACAGACTCCATTGCAGAACACTGACGTACAATACTCATTCCCAAGTGTGGTGTGGAGTGAGTCACCTGCATATGTTGTGTGGAGTGCGACACCTACGTATGTTATGTGGGGAGGATTCACCTGCATGAATTGTGTGGAGTGAGATTTCTGTGTATATTGGTTGGAGTGAATCACTTGCAAATGTTGCGAGGAGTGAATCACCTACATATAACGTGTGGAGTAAATCACAGCATATGTTGCGTGTAATGAATCACCTGCATATGTTATGTGGAGTGCATCACCTACATAAGTTGAAAAAAAGTCACAGCTGAAAGTGTTTAGAGAACAACTGCGGAATCTCCGATCACCTCATGCAGTGCCTTGTCTTAACAGTCACTGTGATTGTAGAAGATTCGTTCATTATGATGATGGCTACGGCGTGAGCATCTTGGTTTATAGTAATATCACTATGTCTAATGTTAGAGATTAGTTTCCCCTGGACTATTTCAGTGGGCGCTCTTCTACTTAGAATATCATCTCATAGTAAGCCCATGACTTCTCTTATGGGCCTCCTGCAGCGTAGGCTGCGCTCCAAGAAGGAGCAGGGAAATGGTGGACTCTTTTGGAGTCAAAAGGTCTTAGACTACTTATGATGATACAGCCTCGCCGATGGTGACTTCTCCCCTTCAGTGTAACCACATGCAGGCGGAGTCCGGTAGCACCTGTAATAATATATGTTCACCAGCATATTTCAAGTAAACATAAATTACCTAAGCTTTCAAGGCAATTGGTAAGTACTATGCAAACCAAACAATCCAAATGCCTTGCATAAAATATTTCATTTTCCAATATAAATCTTATGCAATTGTTTATATCATATCTCCCAGAGTGAGACATATTGCTTTGGTTCAGTTTCTTCATCTTTTTCCGAACAATGAAGGAAAGCGTACCCCTCAATTACCATGCTTTTCTACGCTGTCCTTCAACGTACCATTCTCCGGGTTCGATTCTCGGGCGCGCCGTGGTACAAGAGTTTAGACTGATTTACGTGTGAACATTACGTGTTCTGATACAGAGAAATCACTGAGTTGTATGGGAGTGGCGACTGGGAGGGCGATGGCATGCACAGAGCATCAGACTGGGGAGGAACAGAGTGGCTTCAGGGGATGTGTGGATCAGGTATTTGCTTTGAAGGATATGTATGAGAAATACTAAAAAAAGCAGAAAGATCTGTTTGGAGCATTTATGGATTTGGAACAATCGTGTGATAGAGTTAAAAAAAAGATGCTTTATGAAGGGTGTTATGAAAATATGGTATGGGAAGTAAGCTACTAGAAGGGGTGAGGAACTTTTAACAAGACAGTAAGCGTGTGTGCGAGTAGGAAGAAAGTAAGGTGAGTGGTTCCAGGTGAAGATGGGTCTGCGACAGAGGTGTATGATGTCACTATACCTGTTTAATCTGTTTATGGATGGGATGGTGTGGGAAGTAAATACGATAGTCTTGGAGAAAGAGGAGGACTGGGAAGCGAGTCAGTTGCCGTTTGCTGATGGCACGGAACTGGTGGCAGATTCGAGTGAGAAACTGCAGGAGCTGGTTTCTGAGTTTGGGGGAAATGTGTGAAAGGAGAGGGTTGAGAGTTAATGTGAATAAAAGTAAGGTTATAAGTAAAAAGTTGGCAAACTACCATAGGTATTATTTATTCTATTCAACTCTATGATTCGGACATCTCTGACTGTATTCAGAAGTCTTTTTAAAGAAATGTATATATAAGAAAGCTGAAATACAAAATGATACATACATACCGACTAAAAGTTTTCTACAACGAATCCGACTGAATTAATATTATACAATGATAAGTGAATTATACTTACATATTTTTGCAGAAAATATTCACATATCACGAAGCAAAAACAAGGTCTCCAGGGTTTGCAAGTTATCCATACTCCACGTAAACATTAAATTATCCATCTTTTTATTACCATCTTACAATCTTAGTGTACTCAGAGAAGTCTTACGACTTTTAACCAGAATTTATGCATCATTGCTATTTCTTTTCTATTATATAAAGCTTTTCTTTAGACTCTTTAAGATGGGCGAATAGATGTCTGAAACGAAGAGCAGAATGGTTCATATAGCTATGGTACTTTGGCCCCGGTCCTGCCTCCCGAATGGGACATCAATAGCTGGTCTGTTGGGGTTATTAAGTTTAGCAGCAGAGAGAGACAGGTGAGTGAGTTTGAATGAATAGAACTTGGAGGATGTACTGTATTTTAGATACTTGGGAGTGGATGTGGCAGCGGATGGAAATACCAATCATAATCTCCTTCCAGTGCAATTGGCTGGAACTCTGAAAGTTTGTTAGGTATACTTCAGGCGTTAACATAAATCTGATACATGACTGAGACTTATCTTCATTGGTGTGTGTGTGTGTGTGCCGCAGTGGCAGCGGGCAGGCCGTCTACCTGAACTTGGTTCGTAACCCCAAGCTAACCTGTTCCGCCTGGTTCCCTACTTGTAACTGGGAAGTGATCTCAAACTGACCTGTTTTAGCTTTATCCTATCTGCCTCGTTTCCTTTCATCTTATACCGAGTCCAAGAGGAAGCGAAATACCTACTGGTAATCGTAAACAATTTTGATGAGGTTATGATTCACATGATCAATCATTATTGGCACCATCCTTCCTAGCGGTCAGACGTGATTGTGTTTGCTTCTTAGAACGATTTACTGGAGCTGATCTGATCTCCTTGTTGCTGTGACTTTTCATTGCCCTGCCACTGCATCTTTGCAAGTAGATCTTCGTCTTGAAGTGTTTATCTGGTTTTACTTGTATCATACTGTAGTGCTGGAAAGTGAGACATGTTGTGAGGTGCAATAAAGAAGAAAGTACTCCAACACGTGTGCCTGGGGAACCACTGTGCCGATCGAGGAACTCACGTAAACCTAACGTATAAGGTAACTCTTTTCTGTGACCTTTTTTAAGTAAGTTTTATTTTCAGTAATGTATATAATTTCTGTTTACTATTTCGGCATGCCAGCAGGTCAACAGTGTTCTATGTCCAGTGGGAAGTATTGGCGTTCACTTTACAATAATTCTGCGATGCCTTTAACTTGCAGGTTTTGCGTTGACAGAAGGACCTTTGAGGAAAAGCTGGCTGCAGCTACTGATAAGATAATGTTCGTGTTAGAACAATTACAACTCCAGCTTGTTGAGAGACTCAGGGATTGAGCCATCAACGTCGGACAGCAGCACTGTGGGTGTTCAGACACCCCAAAATAATCCTTTTCTCACTAGGGAAAGCCGACCCTTACAGGCCGTGTGACGAGGTCCGAAACCCCATACATGTTTGCCTATGATGCTAAGGATTACAAACAGTTGGTTTCAGGCTATGGGTGATGACGACATCGAACACGATGTGTAAGACTTGTCGGAGAATCTATGATCCGAGGACAACTGGAGGAATTCTGCGCCAGAAACCCTTCACACCGTAAACGTTTTGTTTTCCAGGCGCCAGGGTAGATGATGTTGCCGACGCTGTGGACAAGGACTGTTGTTCGAGGCCAGTCCCCCTCCGTAAGCACCTCTCTAAATAGTTCTCAGTTTCGTGTAAAATATTCAATGTTAACGCTCGGAGTATACGATATAATTGCTATTACCGAATCTTGGTTAGAGATCAGGAACAGAGATTTCCTCCCCAAATACTCAATTCCAGGTTACACTCTTTAATAGGGTTAGGGCAAACGCAGTAGGCGGCGGTGTCCTGCTCTTTTCTAAAACATTTAAATCCTGTAGAAAAGAACATTGTATCCGTCGGATATATTGACTTCAAATTTGTAGAAATTAAAGATAAACTACGTAGAAAAATAACAGTAGGATTAGTTTATAGGCCCTCCGCACAGATACCAGAGGTAGACGAAAGGTTTTATGATTAATTATTTGTAATTTGTAAAGAAAAAGATTCTATCTTAGTAGGAGATTGTAACATACCGGATTCTAAAAAGGGAGAATCCCTATCCATTACCTCCGGGCGTGGACTCTAAATTTGCTTGATAGTGCCCTAATCCAATTAGTCGAGAAACCTATTCGAGGCGAAAATTTAGTAGATTTAGCTCTTACTACAAAAAATAATCTTGCTAATAATGTTAGAAAAAAGCTTGGCACAAGTGATCACTTACATATTTTTTTGAGGTCCTTTTCAACATTACATGTAATGTTGGTCAAAATTCCAATGTCAAAAGTGCAAATTTTAATGATCTTCGCAGCTCTTGACAGACAAACCTGAGATGATACAGCCAGTGAAATTGACGTGAAATCATCCTTACCCTTTACAATTCATTGGTTCGTCCACCTCTTGAATACTGCGTTCAGTCTTTGTCACCATACCTAAAAAACGACAGACAAAATGGGGAGAGCACAGCGTCGAGCTACCAAGATGATTCCCGGACTTAAAAACAAATCCTGCGAGATGAGATTAAACGACTTGAATGTATCCATCTTAGAAAATAGAAGATTAAGGGGTGATCTAATACAAGTATTCAGAATGAACAAGGACTTTGATAAACTTATATCTATCGAGTACTGAATACAAACTGGTGGGCAAACGATTTACCTGGAATGAGGCGATGTACTTTTTCTCCAATAGGATAATCAACGTATGGAACGATTTGCCATGTGGAGTGGTTTCAATATTTGCGCCTCCATAGTCAGGATGACAATTTGCAGGTTAGTCTCTCTGAATTATCTCTAGGCCTTTTAAATTTTACCAAACTGTTCTGTGAGTTTCTGATACCTTCCACTATCACCAGCAGCCTTGAAAGGACTCACTGGTCTATTGCTGATGTTTATATGGTACAGCCTAACCAAATTAGCAGTTAGAAATAATGATAGTGGGAATAATGGGAACACTCATAATAAATTTGTATTATCATTACTAATGTAAATGAGTTGTTGTTTAGTACTTTAACAAACATTAATTATGGGGTACTTACCAATCGGCTCTTAAACACAGAATAAACATGGTCGTCTTCTCGGTGGGTGATGTGCCGGCTGTGTGGTACGGCTGTATGATCACTACTGTAATAATCACTGATCACTATCTTGTGTTTTGTTAGCCGTTAACTTGAAGTACGACTGTTGTCATAATACTGGCTGAGCCTAATAACAATTATGGAACATCCGTAACCTAGTTCTCTATCATATTCCTGTGTTATGGCTGGATTAGGTAATGTTTTTCTCCCAATGACTCTCACATTTCCCTCTCCTGTGGCCACCTGAGAGACAAAGCTTATCCACATACGCCAATAACCACTCATTATGTACAAAGTGAGGCCGTTAAATCGTTATGAAGTACTTAAGAAAATCCGCCGCAACTATTATTCTTCGCAACTCGGACGCAGAGCAAAAACGAACTGGTGCGTCACTGGCGCCAAGTGAGCGAGAAGGAAAGCTGTACACTAATTGGCTCATGAAAAGTGTCTCGCGGGCGGTGAGTGGCCGCCAAGCACGAAATTTGCCAGAGCGGTATGGAAGGCGTCCTGTGACTGGCTGGTTGCCTCTCGCTGGCGCTAAAGGATGTGCCTACTTCTCACCGGTCGCTTGCCCATTTACATACATTCTCCCAGACATTTAAGGCGAAATAAGTATACACTCACTAGGGACTATAGACCTGATTGTCTACGACATAACCCGAGATCTCCGCGGCCACTCTGAAACGAGAGTCTGGGGAATATGATGGAATATTTAACTCATCTTTAGCCGCCGTGGCGCTTACGCACCCCTGGCAGGGGCGCCTCTGAGACCCGAGAGGCACCACGGTCTCCACATACGATGAAGCGAGAAATGGTGGTGTTGTGATGAGGTGACGAGAGGAATATACCATTGGTTTTACCTCATAACGTCTGTATGGAGCAACCAGGCCCGGTCATGTGAACCCAGAACCCAGTGTAACTGGTACAGGCGGAGTGGGTTGGCTGGGCACCAGAGGGAAACAGGTATGACGGCTATGGCGTATCGCTGTCAACAGACGCCATGACTAAAAAACGGTGAGAGTTCGTCACATGCGGGATCCTGAAGCCAGACAAAAGCTTGTGGAAGTTAGCCGTCTTATGGTATACCATCATGAATATATAAGGACTCTGGAGAGTCTGGTCTTTATGGGGAAAGCCAGTAAATATAGACTTCGGAAAAGCGAAAAAATGGTATATGTTACTAGGAGAAAAGCAAGTGAAGGCTTTAGGCAATGGAAGGAAGAACATTTCAGACGACAAATATTCTGGTCTGGGATTTCCGTATACCACAGCGGCCGAAAGCTTGGCAAAACGGTAGGTCAAGTCTACCACCGGGATGGTATTGGACCACCGCCGAGCCTAGTAACAAAGTCACACACTCTACTGACGTCGTCAGCGTCTACTGAGTGTCTGGCGCCTAAAGCACGGTATGATAACACACCCATCAAGCAACTCCGAATGGCATCCTCGTATCCGATGATCGCGTACACGTGCGTGACGCGCGCCGTCGGGCACCAGCGAAACAGATAATCCGTCACAGAACAGACTGAGGACGTGTACGAAGAAAGATACGTTCTGGTTGGTTGCTAGACGAGCGGCACCCAGGACCATTCACACATAGATGTCTTCAGTTATGTATCTCCGCGCAGGGAGGCACACACAGTGCTTCCTCTCCCCGCAGGTTGGGACAGACTATACTTCCTTTCCCCACAGGGAGGGACACACAGTGCTTCCTCTTTTTTTTTTTCTAATAGTAACAACTCTTCGCCAGTTCCTTTATTTCTGGCTACAACGACCGGAAAATTGCTAAGCATGTGCAACCTGGTCCGATTTTCCTGGGTAGCCTTTTGGTATTCACAAATCCTCACCTGACCGGCCAAAGTTCGACGGAACACGAAGGCAACGGGAGTTGACTCATTGCTTTCACTCCATGACACTGGCATCGGCTCGCTAAAGTCAGCATTTCGAATTACATGGGAGTACGTGGAATAAACAGATAACAGAGGACTTGATGGTCTATGGCGAGGTTATCTGAAGAAGGACAGGAAACATAATCCTAAATTTCTGATCTGTCTTGATGAGGACAGGACAGTACAACAGAGGACTCCTCCCCACCAGCCACTCCCTCAGGTACACCAACCAGTCGGGAAATAGCCAGGATGGATCACCACATAGTATGGAAATGTATGCTGACACGGACATTCTATAGGAAAATTATGCTTTGATGTAATTTCATCCTGTGTCTGTTGACAAAAATGGAAGTTGCAATACGTACAAATATCATCTACATTCAACATGCTAATTCATTGCGAATAAGATTTAAAGTATTTATCTAAATCCGATTTGAATGTGTTTAGTCTTGGCCTTGACAACATTTGGCAACTCTGCTGATAAGAAAATAATTTCCCCCACGTTTGTATGACATCTTTCCCTGTACTTCCCGTAATCTCTTTTCGGACTGTCCGAAAAGCTCTTCTTTCTCTGGACACAAGCAAGGCTTATTTATGGTCCTGATGGCAACCATCCCCGTGTGCTGAGTGTGCCTCTGAACTTGCAACTGTGCTTGCTCGTCTTTTCCGTTTCTGTTTAAAAAACAAAACTGTTCCTTCTTCATGGAAACATGCTTTGATACATCCCATCCCTAAGAAGGGTGACCGTTCTGACCCCTCTAACTATCGTCCTGTTGCTTT
>JAYMFT010155463.1:0-12531 GCA_038088735.1 Panulirus argus
TCGAGGGTCGTACCGTCGTGCTCGAGGGTCGTACCGTCGTGCTCGAGGGTCGTACCGTCGTGCTCGAGGGTCGTACCCTCCTAACCCTTTACAGTAACAACAAAGGCATCCACCGTGCCTGAAGCATTGGTGACCAAAGTATATTAAAACCTTAACATTTCAGTCTACGTAAAGCCTTATATTATTTTTTTCCCCTCCATTTTCTCATCAACAAACACTAATGCGTCCGCTTGGTCCCCCAGGTACACACAGCCAGGGCCTAATATATACTCGTGCCCGCCTCCCCTCTATAGGGGCTCGTAAAATATATAGACGGGAAGTCCAGAGTCTCGTATATACGGACCAGGTCCGACCCGTCCATTTCAAAGCCCCTTATGGCGGGCATAAAGAAAACGGGACGTCCGCTAAATGCCTGGGGTGACTCTATCATTACGGGGACAAAACGAGACGATGTATTTCTATATCTGAAATACACCTACTGAATAAAGGCAAACCAGATATTTTGAAACAGACGGATCTGACATTAATGCAATTAGGGCCATATATGAAGTGAGAGCACGTGTCGTGTTAGAATAAACTCTGAACACCTACAGATTATGTTAAAGACTATCGATTGGTAGTTAGAGGCTTACTGCTTGTAGATACCGGTCTTAATGGCCCTGGTAGTCAATAAGCTTAAAACTAACATAACCAGTCAATATGATCGATTACTTTACCACCAGCGATACCCCTGACAACTGAAGCCCCACACACACACACACACACACACACACACACGAGCTTGACCACGAGTCACTACGGACACGCCTGGGTTCGAATCCAAGGCGAAGCAGTCGGCCCACAGCCAACCCAGGTGCTTATCCTCTCCTCGGGGCTGGTCGAGAAATGGGTACCTAGCTTAGGCTGGTGTGTGTGTGTGTGTGTGTGTGTGTGTTTCTAGGAGGAATTTTTACACCAGTGTAAAACTCTCTCCCTGTAACACAGAAACTGTACAGGCAGAAAAACAATTTGTTTCTTTTTTTTTCCCCTCTCTCTCCCTCTGCCTAAACAATATCACGAGTGGAGGCGGCCTACTCTCCGTGAATTTATTTTTCATCTCCGTGAATCTATTTTTCATCTAACATCCTTCACCTTACCTAAAGTCAAATCTTAACCACCAACCCTACCATAATCCTTCCACCTACTCCTAACACACCATAAATGCAACTAGTCTCACTTAATATAAACAAGTCAACCATCTGTCCTAACCATTCACATGTAAAAAAGAGAAAGGTCATTCGTAATCCCTTTATGCTGAATACATTCATATACTACTTTTCCCATTACAACACTACCGCTATTTCGAAATAAGATGACAATTTACGATACGAATGGCAACAGCAATAAATGAAATACGTTTCTGAAATAGTTACAATTTGGCTAAATTGTGAGAAAATGACACGATCTTCATTGACTAGCATTACATGGTCAGCGGGGAATTCATAATAGTTCTGTTTACCTTTCTGAAACGCTTCTTTAAACTCGTTTCTTTCGACAGTTTTCCTAAAACGTAATTCTTCAGTTTACTGAGTTTCCCCGTACTGCCTTGGGGTTATAAACTCTGCCAGGCCAGAATATAAACTTTTGCGCAGTCCCAACTCTTGCATTGCTGGGAGCGGTGAGACCCAACTAGGAATAAAAACTGGAAATATAATTCTCTGAGAGAGAGAAAAAATAACATAAACCTTTCTAATTTCATATATGTATGAGTGAAAATTATACAACATATATGTTTCTATAATCGAGGACTTTTTAATTACGTTATTTTACTTAAAATTTGTCACAGTCACGGCTTAATTACTTAAAGACAGCCATTTTAATCTATATATATATATAAATTCTTATAAAATTTGCTGTGTTGTTCAGCAACAAATGCATGAACGACAGCCTGTTTTCATGACATTAACAGAAACTGGTAAGAGGAGGAATTACCGTATATTATCATATAACACCCGTCACAACGGGTCGTTACGTGTAATCCTGAACCTCACAACACAGTTACTGTCACAGATGACCAACAAGTGTTATATTGACGGTCACAGGATCACTCAAATGGTTATCAGGTGTTATCTTGGCTATGAGGTCTTGATTATTCTCCTTTCGATTAACTGATCTTTGACCTTCCAACTCTCTGATCTCTTGATTTTCTGACCCACTGAACTTTGACACATATGATACCTTGAACTCTGAACTTGCATCTACATATGATCTATGTCATATATATATATAACTACCTGACCTCTGACCTTTTCAACCTAAGTAGCGACCTTTCAGTGAGTTAACACTGACCTTACGCTACCATATGGTTAATATACCAGATTTATTGATAAGCTATCAGCCGTAACTACGGCCTATAAGGTAAAAATAGATAACAGTGTTCGTGTTCAGTCCTAAAGTCCATATCAGGTTCAGTGTTCTACCCTAAAGTTCAACTGCAATTGAACTTAAGTTCCCAGACCGCGGCTCCTGAGTACTTGAACTTTGACATTTGAACCTTTTTAATTCAAAATTCGAAGTGGTGTTTATCCTTAGTTCATGAGATGAGGCCCCAAGAGTGTACAAGTCTCTGCCTGTAACATCTTTTTTTTTTTATGTTGAAGGCTCCAGTCACGGACAAAATTCCATATCAAGGCCGGGTCTATACTGAAATATAAAGTGAATTAAGAAAAGGAAACAGAGAAGACAAGGGAACGTATTTACGAATTTTTGAGAAAGTGAAAGACCTGTCTATTGAAATGAGCCAGGTCATAGTTGTTGGGAAAGACATGGGAAAGTAGTGAGTTCCAAAGCTTCGACGTGTAGGGAAAGATAATTCCAAATAGGTACCTGAGAGCGGTCAACTGTTTCTACCGCATAATGTTAGGAGGAAACAACCGACGCATCCCTGACTATCTATGCCCCGTGGGATCCACTGGCAAGGAACCTGGGGCGGTGGAGATGACCCCTTTCATGGGACCGACCCAACGAGGAAAACAGACCAATCAGCGGAAAGAAATCATTTTAAAAGGCGTTTCGTTGCTGTTGCACAGTGGCAACAAAGTGGCCCTCTACAAGTAGTCAAAAGAAAATGTATAAATGTAGATTATGAAAATCATTCACTACGAATGTCTATCAAACTAAATACAATGCAGGAAGAAAACACAGTTCGATTCTTTACGTGCACAACGGATAACTCTAGACTTAAGGATGAAATTAAACACCAGGAGTAATTTCACAGTTTACATAAGATAAATTCATAATACAAGAAAAGTAACACATATCTGGAGCTCAAAAATCTACGTTACTTTAATGCCCAGGTAAGTTTTCAAACCATGGAGGTCTCTTCCTCTATTAAGATTCACAATATAAAACATACTACTCTAACACGGTAACAATTCTAAAGATACATGACAATTCACAGTGACACTCAATGAACAATAGGAAATAAGGAATAACAGTGATATCAGGACTCGGCTCCAGGGAGTGATTATCTCGAGTCGTTGGCTGCTCGGGGCTTGTTTGACTTGAGCTTGTGTGGGGTCGCGTGGCAGCTCGGCTCTGGTGACAGAGGGGACCATCTCAGGGTGACTGCGGTTGAAGAAATCAACTCTCGGTCCGGTGCCCGGGTGTTATAAAGAGGGGGTGTGGTCTGTTCAGGACCACGGTTACCCCAGTTGTGATTGGAAGGAGTGACCACACAGTGCCCCTCCTGATTGGCTAAATGCAGTCAGGACATGCCTCTCATCTTGACTGGCATGCCCCCCTCATCTTGACTGTGAGATCCTGGGAACAGAAGTACAAACCACAGCTCCTGTCCACAGCTGAGAAGGGATTGATGGCTACCGGTAATTCTGGGAGTCAACTGTGAAGAGTCTGGAGAGTCGGGTGTCTCCGGCACCGGAACTCGCTGACCCAAGACGGCCAACAGGACCCACGCGGACTCCCGCTGGGGAGGTAGGGTAACCACACTGAACAAGTGTGTGGGAACCCTGTTTGGAGAGAAATTACACACAAAAAACATACAAGAAGACATATTATACAAATGGTCGGAACATAGGTTTGTCTCGTTCGTAACATCCCCACCCTTAACGAGAAAATTCCACTAAGGGGAATTTTCTTACTTTAAGAGCAGGATAAACAAGCACACAAAGTGTGCGGAAAGAAACAAAAGCAATTGAATTATTCTTGAAGGAACAAGGCCCATCTAATTAACCTCTGATTTTTAGAGAGGATCGCCTAAAGGGCACAATTATACATGAAAGTACTGTGATGCAAGGGCACAGACATGAAAGTATTATGAGGATAGGATCGCCTGAAGGGCACAAATATAAATGAAAGTACCATGATTCAAGGACCAAAGACAAAAGTTCCTTCTCAGTGATGGCGTAATTCTTCTGGGCCTGCAAAAGCTTCTCACCAAGGTAACTCACAGGGTGATCAACCTTTTCTCTGTCCTCCTGCACGAGGACAACATCAACTCCTGCATTACTGACATTCACAGCTAATTTCTTTGGGGCCTGTAAGATACAAACATTACTTTGGGTGACTCTTAACTGATGAAAGGCTGTCTCACACTGCTCATTCCAAATAAACCTAACTATTCTTTTCACTAAGCCTATGAAGGAAGCGGCGATCGTGGCAGAATTAACAATAGTATCCTACCAGGGTGAGGAACTGTTGGAGTTCCCTTCTAGATCGTAAAACACATGCAGGGGTTACAACTGGGACCTTTACTGTGAGTGGGAGGGTGGAACTGGCAGTACTTGTTACCTGGTTTACTCGGCGGTAGTTGATGCAGAACCGATACGTCCCGTCGGGTTTGGGTACCAGAATCACGGGCGAGCTCCACGCTGACTGACATAACTCGATCAAATCGGGCTCCAGCATGTAGCGTAGTTCCTCTCGAAGAATGGTGGCCCGTTGTAGACTTACCCGATAAGGAACCTGTTCAGTATGCCAGGCCTTTCCCACATCTGCAACAAAGTTCATCAATGAGGTCCGTCCAGGGGTACTTAAGCAGGCCCCTAGTTGTACTGACTGCATGTCAGTCATCTCCACTCATGGCTCCTCCAGCAGGTGTGAGAGCTTCGCATCCTTCACGTTCATGCTGTCATCAGGTTCCCAGGCCTCCAGGGCGCTCGTAGCTGGATCGTCATCCTCATCACACACACCTTCCATTGGGAGGTGGTTCATGTAGGCCCGCACACTCTGCTTGAAAGGGAGAGAAAATTTACACATTACCTGTGTCAGCCCCGGCTGGGGTAGCAGCAGTGGCTCCTCCTCTTCTGTCTCCAGGCTCCTCAATCAAGACAGTCTGCCATACCAGCTTGTACTTCGATCCCGGGTCTCTCTTGAACCAGCCTGAGACAAATCATCAGTTTCGCACACTAACTCTTGTTCGGATCCAAAGTCAGCAAAGAAGGTGTCGCACAGTGCCACCTCACTGGCTTCTTCCTCATTGGGCATTCCCTTCTCTAGGGACTCCAGATCTGCAGAGATATCCCACAGTACTACTCCACTTGTTCCGTGCTCAGGGAGTGTCGATGATTCTTCCGTCTTAACGGGGTCCAAATCAGCAAAGAAGGTATGACACAACTCGACTTTGCAGCTCTCACTCTCAGGAAGTGTCATGGATCCTTCCATCTTAACAGGGTTCCGACCAGCTAAGAAGGGATCACATGTCCCTCCTCCACTAGTCTCGTCCTCGAAGGATGTCCTCTCTCTCTTCATCTGCACAGCTGCGTCCTTGAGCACACAGTCTGCCTTGCTAGCTGCTAGCGACCTGGTCTCTGCGGATTTCTGGACTATCTCTGGTTCTTTTTCCTCATGCTGCTCTGCCCCCGAGGACTCCTTCAGTCTCACAGGCGACATCGGCAATGGATTCATTTTCTCCCGCGCGAGGTCATTACCCAACACAAAGTCTACTCCCGAAACGGGTAGCCTATCTACAATTGTGATGAGAGCAGGGCCCATGAAGAGATCTGTTTCCACATACACATTGGTGAGTGGAGCTGCCCTGAGATTCCACAGCCCATCCAACAAGACTCGCTCTTCAGATTCTCCCACAGGTACTGCACCCTTCGCATCAAGGATTGCAGTGCCCCAAAATCACACAGGATGGTCACTTCTCTTCTCACTCCACAGCTACTGACAAAACCCTAAACTGGTGCTCTACTACAGACTGATTGCCACTTTCACACTTCCCTATGCTACTGAGAGCAGGACTAGCCTTGTCACTACACCCAGGTGGCCCCAAAGTTGAGAAGAGACTCACTGGCCTACTATTTATATAGTCTCTGAATTCCTTCAGCCTGGTCTTGCACTCCCTCACGTGATATCCAGCTTTGCCACAATAATAACATGATATAACCTTCTCATGGTTATGACTCGGACTTTTAAATGTCTCTTGCAAGTGTGGTGGCCCGGGCAGGGTTGCACCATGATCGGACTTTCTTTTGCTAACAACGCCTTTTGAACTTTTACTCTAAACTTGTGAGTAATCGAGAACTGATCAGCAAGTACACCGGCCCTATCAGCAGACTTCGCCTCTCTGTCATTTAAATAATTCAACAACTCAAAGTCACCAATGTTATACACATTGTTCTTACATTGCTCGAGTATCATTAATTCCTCCAATTCTTTCACCGGGGGAATTTTCTCAGCACACAACCACTGCCTGAATAAATCACCAACTTCACTAAAATGTTCTACCAAGTCAGGCCAGGTTTGATCCCGGAATTCCTAAACTTTTCTCTGTATGCATCTGGCGTTAACTCGTAAGCTTTTAACACAACCTCCTTTACTCCTTCATAATCAGTACACTGCTCACTAGATAATGAGACATAGACAGCTTGTGCCTTACCACAGAGAACAGGTTGCAATAAAATCAACCAAGACGTCTTAGGCCATGAGAGCTGATTAGCTACATTCTCAAACATACGGAAAAATTTAGTTACATCATCTTTACAAAACTTTGATATAAAACTTGCGTGTCATGTAATATCAAATTCGGGTACTGATCTTGACAAGGTCTGTCATAATTTCTCTTGTTCCACAGATAATCTTATTCATTCAGTCTGTGCCTGAAGCCTAACTTGCTCCATTTGTGCCTAAAGCCTGGCCTTCTCATTTTATGTGCGAAGCCGGGCTTCTTCCAATCATGCTTGTGCATTTATCCTAGCAATCTCTAGCTGAAGCCCCAGGGTTTTTGGAATTGACATTAAGATCACTATGGCACTGAGGAGGGATAACAACTTCAGCGGGGTTCAGTGGTGGGACGATGTCACCAACACCATTTTCTACATCAGGCACACCGACTAATTTATTTATCACTAAAATTTCCAACTCTACTTTTTGAGCATTCCAGTCATACTCCAATCTTAAATTATCTGCGACAAGCCTTAACTCATAAACAGATAAAGATTTGATATTACTAAGAGATGGTCCAGATCGACAGAAACGTTCAACATCAACGTCACTGGTTAACGACATGATTACTTAACTAGGGAAGAGACTCCTTAAACAAGGCAAGAAAATCCTGGTATAAGGTAGCCAATATCATGTAGGCAACGGATAGCTCTAGACTTAAGGAATGAAATTAAACACCAGGGGATAATTTCATTAGTTTACAGAAGATAAATTTACAATACAGGGAAAAGTAAGAAATGCCTTGGGCTCAAAAATCTATGTTACTTTACTGCCCAGGTAAGTTTTCAAACCACGGTCTCTTCTACAAAGATTCACAATATATAACATACTGCTCTAACACGGTAATAATTCTAAAGATACATAACAATACACAGTGATGCTCAATGAACAATAAGAAGTAAAGGTACAACCGTGATATCAGGACTTGGCTCAGGGGAGTGGTTATCTCAGGTGTGGTTCGGGTCGTTGGCAGCTCAGGGCTTGTTTGACTTGTGCTTGTGCGGGGTCGCATGACAGCTCAGCTCCTGTGACAGAGGGGGAACCTCTCGAGGTAGCTGTGTTTGAAGGAATCCACTCTTGGTCTGGTGCCTGGGTGTTATAAAGAGGGGGTGTGGCCTCTTCAGGACCACGGTTACCCCAGTTGTGATTGGCGGGAGTGACCACACAGTGCCACTCCTGATTGGCTAAGTGCAGTCAGGACATGCCTTTCATATTGACTGGCATACCCCCCTCATCTTGACTGTGAGATCCTGGGAACGGAAATAGAAACCACAGCTCCTGTCCACAGCTGAGAAGGGATTGATGGCTACCGGTAATTCTGGGATTCAACTGTGATGAGTCTGGAGAGTTGGGTGTCTCTGGCACCGGAACTCACTGACCGCAAGATGGCCAACGAGACCCATGCGGACCCCTGCTGGTGAGGTAGGGTAACCGAACTGGACAAGTGTTTGGGAACCCTGTTTGGAAAGAAATTACACACAAAGAACATACAAGGAGAAATATTATACGAACGGACGGACATAGGTTCATCTCGTTCGTAACAATACATGCACATATATGCACAATACATACCAATATATACATATGTACATACATATATATTTGTACGTGCTCACCTCCATCCATTCCTGATGCCACCCCACCCCACCGGAAAATAGCATTGCCATCCCCTGCGTCAGTGAGGTAGTGCCAGGAAACAGACAAAAAAAGGCCACATTTGCTCACACTTAGTTTCTAGCTGTCACGTGTAATGCACCGAAACCACAGTTCCCTATCCACATCCAGGCCCCACAGACATTTCTATGGTTTACCCCAGACATTTCACATGCCCTGGTTCAGTCCATTGACAGCACGTCAACCCCATTATACCACATTGTTCCATTTCACTCTGTTCCGTGCAAGCCTTTCATTCACCTGCATGTTCAGGCCCTGACTGCTCAAAATCCATTTCACTCCATCCTTCCACCTCCAATTTTGTCTCCCACTTCTCCTTGTTCCCTCATTCATTCATTCCATATCTCCAAACCAATTCAATACACCCTCTTCTGCTCTCTCAACCACACACCTTTTATTACCACACATCTCTCTTACTCTTACATTACTTACTCAATCAAACCATCTCACACCACATATTGTCCTTAAACATTTCATTTGCAACACATCCACCCTCCTCCGTACAATTCTATCTATAGCCTATGCCTCACAACCATATAATATTGCTAAAACTACTATTCCTTCAAACATACCCATTTTTGCTCTCAGAGATGACATTCTCTTTTTACACACATTCTTCATTGCTCCCAGAACCTTTGTCCCCTCCCCCACCCCATGATTCACTTCTGCTTCCATGGTTCCAAATGCTGCCAAGTCCAGTCCCAGATATCTAAAGCACTTCACTTCATCCAATTTTTCTCCAATCAAACTCACATCCCAACTAACTTGTCCTTAACCCTGCTGAACCTGATAACCTTGCTCTTATTCACATTTACTCTCAACTTTCTCCTTTCACACACTTTTCTAAACTCAGTCACTAATTTCTGCAGTTTCTCACCTGAATCAGCCACCAGAGCTGTATCATCGGCCAACAACAATTGACTCACTTCCCAACCCCTCTCATTCCCAACAGACTGCATACTCGCCCCTCTCTCCAAAACTCTTGCATTTACATCCTTAACCACCCAATCCATAGACAAATTAAACAACCTCTGCCACAGACCAACCTTACCTTAGCAGCTTACCTCCTACACCAAATATTCGTAACACCTTCCATAAAACATCTCTATCAACTCTCTCATGTGCCTTCTCCAGATCCATAAATGCTACATACAAATCCATCTGTTTTTCAAGTATTTCTCAAATACATTCTTCAAAGCAAACACCTGATCCACACATCCTCTACCACTTCTAAAACTCACTGCTTCTCCCCAATATGATGCTCTGTACATGCCTTCATCCTCTCAATCATTACCCTCCCATACAGTTTTCCAGGAATACTCAACAAACTTATACCTTTGTAGTTTGAACACTCACCTTTATCCCCTTTACCTTTGTACAATGGCACTATACATGCATTCCACCAATCCTCAGACACTTCACCATGATCCATACATACATTCAATATTCTTACCAACCAATCAACAACAGTTACTCCTTTTCTCAATAAGTTCAGCTGAAATACCATCCAATCCCACCACCTTGTGGCTTCATCTTCTGCAAGGCTTTCACCACCTCCTCTCTCTCTCTCTCTCTCTCTCTCTCTCTCTCTACCAAACCACTCACCCTGACTCTCTCACTTCGCACACCACCGCAACCAATACACCCTACATGTGCCACTCTATCACCAAACACATTTAACAATCCTTGAAAATACTCATTGCATCTTCTCCTCACTCCATCACTACCCTGTTATCACTTCCCACCTTGCCACCTTCAATGATGTTCCCATTTGTTCTCTTGTCTTATGCACATATTTACCTTCTTCCAAAATATCTTTTTATTCTCCCTAAAGTTTAACAATACTCTATCACCCCAACTCTAATTTGCACTCTTTTTCAACCTTTGCATCTTCCTCTTGACCTCTTGCCGCTTTCTCTCATACATCTCCCAGTCATTTGCACTCCTTCCTCGTAAGTATAGTTCAAATGCCTCTTGTTTTTCTTTCACTAAGAACTTTGCTTTTTTCATCCCACCACTCACTACTCTTCCTAATCTTCCTAATTATAATGAAATCATGAGTGCCTCAGTGAGGCTTCATTCAACTTAATTCTGAGGCTCTATTCAACTTATTTCAACAGAAAGATAGACGTGCAACACAATGAAATATATATGGAACACAATGTAATATAATACACATCATCCAGTCTGCCAGTATGTAAATTCTCTGTCCCTCTATTTATTCCCTTCCTCATTTTCTCTCTAGCATGTCAGTTCTCTTCCTTTCTCTTTCTCCTTCCCCCTCTATTTCCTTTCTTATTTTCCCCTCTATTTGGCCCATAGCCAAATTGTGGAACAGTAAGGGGATGCACTGCCACTTTAGACTGATCTCTAATTCAACTATTTCCTCTCATTGTCTAGTTTATTTACAAGAACATTAATTATGCAAAGATTTTCACCATATCTGCCTTCTGATAGGATCAATTCTTAAAAAAAAAAAAAAAAAAAAAAAAATACAATTTCTTCACTTGTTCACCACACCTGCTTAATGATTCTTCACTTCCTTTATTAATTATCAATTCAACTTTTTCTTTTCAAATATATTTACTACTTATTTCTCTATCTCATAGTTCTCACAATATTCTGCTTTTTCTTTATTTTTCTGGTGCATAATCTATCTTACTTTCACTCTCCCTCTCATGACTATGCTCTCATGGGCAGTAGAGTGTATGAGATAATGCTTTTTCACTCTCAAAAGGTAATTCTTTTTATATTTCTTCTACCCATATGATTTATGTAAATAAATTAATTTATCCTACCCCTTTTCTTAAAAATCTTTCACATTCTTCATTGCTGAAAAATACTTGTTGTAGATACTTGTTTTATGGTTCTCCTTATCACTGGGTATGTCTCAATTATACCCTCAATGGCCACATTACTCAATCTCGCAACTAAATCACCCATCACTATAATGCCTGACTTCTTGCTACAAAACTACTGATACACTCCCTCAGCTGCTCCTAGTGCATAAGCACTGATAATCACCCATTTCTTGCAATCTGCTTTCATTTTTATCCACATCAGTCTGGTGCTCATGTCCTTACACCCTTTCATGCATTCCCATAACTCTGGCTTCAGCAGTAATGCAGCCCTTCCTTGGATTTTGTCCTCACATCAACCACTTGACTTTAACCCTAAGACACTTCCAAATCATTCTTTCCTTTAATGCTTGAGCTTTGTTTCACTTAAGAGCCAGAACATGTAGGTTCCTATCACTAATTATACTACCTATCTCTCCTTTCTTCTCATCTTCATTATATCCACACACATCAGACACTTCAGACTGAGCCTTCAAGGATGATGACCACTACTTGCTTGGTTTCCTCTTCTGTTCCATCTTTTAGAAACTGAGGAACAAGAAACAGGGTTTCCAGCTCCTTGTTCCCATTCTTCTCTATCAATTGCAATCCAAGCACTTACTTACAGATATTTTCAATTACTACTGGCTACACAACAAAATCCCCTCCATCTAAAAACCTGCCAACATAATACCAATCCTGCAACCCTCTACACCACCCAACTCTCCCTGCCACTATCACCCTATATCACTTTTATCATCAATATCCAAACTCAGTGAAAAAGAAATGATTGATAACAGATTCAAACAACACATCTCACTCTCATTTACACAGCATGGATTTAGACCCAAAAACTCTATCAACACACCACACTCACTCATCTCACACAACATACCCTAGATTGATTCTACCAACTGAAAACCTCTTACCACACAGTATTAGTGGCTATAGACACCAACAATTTCCAGCGGGGGGCTGGAAACCCTCCCCTTCTTGTATTTTAATTTCTAAAAAGGGAAACAGAAGAAGGAGCCAGGCAGGGAGTGCTCATCCTCCTCGAAGGCTCAGATTGGGG